>BQNB010129754.1:0-16826 GCA_026074375.1 Tanacetum coccineum | reverse complement strand
TCCATCTCTATGGCCCATATATCATGCTCCTCCTTCTTCATAATTAGGAGTTTGATATTTGAGATAGTGGTTGTTGTAGGAATGAGTTGTTGTTGTTTTGGTTTATTGGTTGCAGTACCATTGTCTGATGCATCTTCATGGTATGATGCTTCATCATCACTAAGATGTTGAGAGAAATCATCATTAGCGGGTTGAGACATTTTTCTATATCTGAAATTGATTGTTTATGGTTCTTGTGATTCTTCTTATTCAGAGTCCCTCTAAAGGCCAAATCAACTATATGAGAGACAATAACTATGAATACTATGTGCTAATGCGGAATCTTAACACAAGTACTAAGAAGAACACAATGTAAAACTTTGCTATTTTCTATTGATTTCTATTAGGGTTCTCTATCTCAAACACTATGTCGTAGGGTTCCTTTTATACACCAAGAAAACCCTAATGGGCTTTACAAACGCGTAAAAGGATAATGCATATCCTTTCCTAAGATATCTCGAAGATAAATATTAAGATAACTATTCTGTTACATAAACAGACTTAACTAGACAAGGCCAGTACTAACTATAGTACTGCCAGACTTAACTTAGTACTGGCAGACTTAACTATGTCTACCAGACTTAACTCTATAACTACCAGACTTAAGCCTGTTTACAATAATTCCTAACAACTTGGAACGGGGAAAACACTGACAGAGTGAGTGTTTTGCTTTTCTTCCTTCTGCAAATGAAACAAAGGACTCTTACATGTGCTCTAACGAACGTCGCTATAGTAGAGTTAGCCTCACGCTTGTTAAGGTTAGTAAGAGAGTCGTTTAAATCTACAACTGCAAGTGGCGATTATATGTGTTCAGTTAGAGATTTGCTCTTGTTTGGCAACAGTGAGATATTGAAAGTTAGTACCGACACTGAAGAGATATATCTCGAGCATCGAATTAAGAGGCTTGTAGAGTGCTTAGGGCCAGTGACTGGTTGGAAGCATTGCATAAGATCTATGTTTGATATATTGGAAAATTTGTTTCCGAATATGATCACTTTATAGAAAATGAATTCTTGAAAGAGAAACAACCTAGGAACGAGGATGAAGGTAAAAGAACAATGTTGGAAATGAAATCATTCATTGAATTTGTGTTACATTTGGTTAATAGCAACGTAAGTTTAAACTTATCTGTGTGTGTATCTTCAGACTATTGTTTTAATATTAGTTTTTAAGCTCTAATTTGATAGACTAAATGTTTGACAGGTTTGTATTGAATGTGGCTTTGGAAGAAGCTTATTTGACCGATTAAGTTGCTTGGGCCATTCTAAGCATCTTCTTAATTTTCAATACAGAATGCACCCATCCATCAGTTTCTTCCCAAATTTGAAGTTTTATCAAAATCAAATCCAAGATACCCAAAATGTTTTATCTAGAGGTTATGAAAATAGGTATCTTTTCGGACGAATGTTCGGTTCCTATTCGTTTATCAATGTCGTTGGTGGAAGAGATGAAAAAGATGATTACGGAAGAAGCCGAAGAAATTTGGTTGAGGTGGCTATTGTGATTAAAATTGTAAAAAATCTCTATTAAGGTGAGTATCATTTTAGGTTAAAGTGGTTAAAAGTTTTTTACCTAAGTTTAACATCTTAACATTTATAGCATGGAAGGACTCGAAGAAGAAGCTTACCGTTGGTTTTGTATCTCCCTATGTTGCCCAAGTTGTTTCGATTCAGCACAAACTTGCTCACAAGTATGAGAAGCTTAATGGGTTTTCAGTACACGTGAAATCGATTGATGGGTTTCATGGTGGAGAAGAAGATATTATTATCTTGTCGACTGTAAGATCGAATAGTCATGGGTCTGTTGGCTTTATATCTAGTCCTCAAAGGACTAATGCTTCCTTGACAAGAGCGGTATGCAATCCTCTCACTTTCTCAACAATTGATCTTTGTAGATACTTTCTTTTTGTCAAGATTCGTATTATTATTGTCTCCGTTTTTTTTGTACGGATTGTTCTTTGGATATTAGGAAAATGAAAGAACTTGAATAAGGATGGTCATATGGAAGAGAAATAGTCTCTATGCAAGGATAAATGTGATTGTTTGTTGACGTGATTTCTGATCCAATGCTTGAAGATGACAATATCTACGAAGCAAAGGAGGAGTTGGAACAATTGATTGCTTTGGTTAACGAGAAATAAGTAACTTTTAAAATGCCCCAAACTGGAAAGTATGTGAATTTGAAACCTAAAATGAGGAGAAGTTATCAGAACCCCCCATTTGTAGATGTGACAATATTAGGACCCATTTACTTACGAAAGGGTTGATTGGGTTATGTTTTGATTCAAAACTGGGGAAGGAATGTTTGAAAGCATGCTGAGTGTATTTTTATTGCTTACAACCTCCTTAAATGTGAATGCAAGTTTGACATCAAAGGCGGATACTATTAGTTTGATTAGGTGATTTCTGACGTTTCTGTGCTTAGGGATTTATGTTGCTATGCGGATGTTTAGTGAGTCTGGTTATAGAATAATTAACACGTGATGTGTACATAATGAATGAATAGTTAATGCGTGAATGACCTGTGTGTTATCATATAGTGAGCTTTGATTGGTTTAAGTTGGTGGTCTGAATGATATTCGGTCAAATTTCTAAAATTAAGTGATAATCTTTTATATAATAAAAAAAATTACATCATTTCAGAGTTTTCTATCAAATTTGAATCTTATGAATTAAAAAACTGGACCAATCAGAACGCTTGATTTTGCCACGTAGGCAAAATCGTGCGATCTGATTGGTCTATAAAAAGTCAAAATTGAATCAACATCGGTCAAAATTAAAAAAATTCATATAGATGAAAAAAATTACTAAAAAATGTATGTGTCAAAAATTAAAAAACTAAAACTTAAAAAAAACGGATGTAATTTTTGAATCCTTGGGAACTAAGAAAAAAACAACTCTCCCCCTTCTTAAAACATATGCTCTGTTCTCGAGTTATTAAATGAGTGAAAAGAAAGGAAAAGAAAAGATAGTGAAAAAAAATTTACTATACACCTTGTGTTCTCGAGTTTGAAATTAGTAGGAAATAAAGAAAGAAAAGAAACATAAAAATTTACTTTTATGCCCTTTAAACAAAATATCTGCTACTAATCTAATTTTTTTTAATAAGTCATTTGTGGTTAATATACCTTTTTATTTAAAATATTCTTTAATCAAACTAACAAGTAAAAATGCGCATAAAAAATATGCTGGTCCATGTCGTGAATATAATTGGCCCATGTGCAAACCCAAGAAAGCCTAAGAAATCACTAGCCCTAATAATCGCTAAATAAAAAAAACGATGCGTCATTTTGCAGTAGGACTTTTATTAGTTTCTTATTTTGAAAAAATGAAGATTACACAGTGGTTGAAGACTCTCTGTGGTGGAAGAAATGAGGGTAAATTTGTCAATATAAACACTTTCCTTTCCAATCCGCCCAAATATGGGAGGAAAGATTTAGAAAGAAAAAAAACCTTCAAATTTTCTTTCATGTACACAAATATGTTATTTTCCTCTTCCTTTCCTTTCTTTTCTTCTTAAAATGAAACTAGAGAACTGAGAGTAACTTATCAAAACCCTGAATAAATATATACCTCTTCTCGGTACCTAAAAAACTAATTTTACAATCCTAAACCGATTTGGGAGAATCTAAACATTCACAACTAATTAAACATCGACAACAACATTTATTAGTTGATGATACAACAAACACCAACATCGACAACAACATCAGAAATTCATGTTATGTGCACCTAAGGTAGTAGGATCATATTGTCAATATTATGTGTTGGTTTGTGGTAAATTGTTTGTTAATTAGATGTTTTAGTATGTAATTGCAGTTCATATGTATAAACCCTAAATTTTATAGACTAAAGTTGCTAAATAATTTGAAGTGTAATTGGTAGTTGTTTATGGTTAGGGATCTGATAATGAAAGTGTGCCCAGCTAAATTTTAGACAGTTTACCTTTTGTTTATGATTATGTTTGCCTTTTGTTATGAGTATGTGATGATTGAACCTTTACTGTGAATTTTGGATGGGTTGTAGTGGCATCATCACTATGTGGAACATGGCAATGGTGAATTTTCGGTTGCGGTGATTGAAGAAAATAGTGTGGTTGAGGATCAATGTTAAGTTGAATCATGGAGTTTAAGCGTGGATGGATGTGGCTTCGAAGAAACCTTTGTTGGAGAATTTGATGATCATGTTGGCCCTGAAGTTACGGAGACCGTCAATGATCAGCTATTCGTCGATATTAAAAGTATGTTAATTGTTTGTGAAAGCAATTTTTTTCTTTCATATGCACGTTTTACTCTTTTTTGTTGTAACATGTAATCTGTCACATTTTGTAGGTGATGACCACTGAACATAATGGTGAGACATTGACATTGACACGTAAAGAGGACTATGTAGTACATCTTTATTACAGCATTTGCACACAGTAAAGACATCATGGTTGTCGTTTCACCCCTAATGAGGTACATTCTCCCAATCATTTCTAGCTCATATTAATGAGATGCATTTAATGGCTATAATAAAAAGATCATTGTCCTGTGTATCATTGGTATATTATTTGATTATAACCTGTTCTATTTTTGGAGGTGAAGAATCGAGAGAATGAATGGATAAAGTGGCCTCCATCTATTAATGTATTTAGCATAAAAGAATTATAAATTTGTTTTTGTATTCGGAGATGTGAAAAAGTAAACAGATACACATGGACTATGAGTTATCATAAAAGAAAAACATTGATAAGGCTTAGCTTAATATCAATAATTACTTCAAGAGATGATTGCCCAACTTGAACTTCGTCTTCTTTTGCATCTGGTTTGGTGACCGTTTATCTGAAGCGCTCCTAACATGAATACATGTTAAGATTTTAATAACTTTTGTTTAGATTAGATATATAGATATTGAATTATTCGTTTAATACTTACAGTTGCAGACATGAAATTCAATTCATAACGATTTTATGTTAGACAAGAAGGGTTTTTTTCAAAGCATCATGGAATGGAAGAATAGTTTCTGATTGTTTCTTCATTTTAGTAACACATATGTATATGTATATTGTATCATTTATCATACATTATTGTTTCTACAAAAGGAAGGTTCAAAAGACTGAAAGAGCTTTATTATATGTTATCGATGTTTAGGAAATACTTACACAAGTGACAGCTATATGTTGGCGATCGGACAATGAAAAATTATCATAAAGCAACTGAGTTTGTAAAGAAATGCTTAGGTGGGACACAAGATGATGCCCTCCTTTTCTGTGGATCTGGAACTACAGCCTCTATAAAGCGGCTTCAAGAAGTCACGGGAATTTCCATTCCATCAAATTTATGAGAGAAAGTAGTAAATTCATGTCTAGGAAATGCAGAAAGATGGGTAGTTTTTGTAGGTCCTTATGAGCACCACTCTAGCCTCCTATCCTGGAGACAAAGCCTAGGAGAAGATATTCGAGATCGGTATGGATGAAGAAGGGTTAATGGACATAGATGATTTGAAATTGCAACTGCAGTTCTATCAGACCACTGGGCGCCCAATGCTTGGTTCTTTCTCTGCGTGTAGCATTGCCACTGGAATTTGTTCCGTTCTCTGTCTCGCTTGCTTCACCAGTTTGGAGCTTTCACACGCTTTGATTTCACAGCAAGGTACATCTTAAATAATTTTTTGGATTCTTCTCATATTTATAACTTGCCATATACATGAGACTGATATCTTTATATTGTTTCCTAGATTAAAAGTGATCCATATGTTGATATTGACATGAGATCAGCTGTTGTTGACGGTTATGATGCCATAACCTTAAGTCCACACAAGTTTCTTGGAAGGCCTGGATCACCAGGGATTCTTCTTATGAATAAGGCCTTATATCAGTTGAAAAATTCTCTCCCTTCGACATGTGGTACTGTTAATTACGTCAATTACTATGATGAAAAGGTATGTTGAACTGTTGATGTACGTTGAGCTAAACTTCAGATTTTTTAAGATGTTTATAACCAAATTAGTCATTGTAAATTCTAGGATACTTTGTATATCAATGACATTGAAGAAAGGGAACACGCAGGGACACCACAAATTATCCAACGAGTGAAAGCAGCTCTTGCCTTTCTGCTAAAAGAATACGTCAGATACAAAATAATTGCAGAGAAAGAGCATAAATACATTGGAAGGGCACTCGAAACACTTTTGAAAAACACAAAGGTATGTGTTTTGGGAAATGATAAAGTACAGAGACAAGCTATCTAAAGATATATAAAGAGGGTGAAGTATGTAATAAAGCTTCAGAGCCTAAGTCAATAAAGATTAAAGGTGTTTTGAACTCTCAGCAAACTAATATAAACGTAAAAGATTCCTCCAAAAATAAGGTGAAGGTCCATTAGTCCAGTCATGGTGTAATTTTTAGCTATTATTGAAGCATTTTCTAATGAGTTTACTTACCTCAGATAAAGCCGGCATTGTAAATCCTTAAAAAAAGGGATTGGTTAAAAAGCAAAACTCTAGAGAGGCGGTCAAAGGTGAAAAACAAAGTCAGCCATTGAGAGAAAGATGATGAAGGTATGAACTCGATTGCACCTCCTGACCCAGCTTATGAAGGCCGTGAAGACAGAGATAACAGAAACGCTCATGGAAAAAAGCCCCTCTAGAAACATAAAGGTATTATTTATTCTATGTAAGTTTTCCTTTGGGTCAAAGAGGATAACAAAAGTTATATAATTTCAATAGTAATATAAAGTTCTGAATGAAATGACTTAGGAGTGTTTATGCATTAAAAATATGCTTTGGTCACTTCTATTTTTTCAATCCATTTGGATCATCTTATGTGTTTACTTTTTTCTTCCCTTTTTGTCTATTCTAAATTTTACTTATTTGACCGGTTAGAGATAAAACATGCTTGAATCAAGTAACTCGGTGGATTAATTTGACACATCTTTTATTTCCGCAAGGCTTTTTTTTTACCTATGTGAGTTGAAACTTTAGGCAGTATGCACGGAAGAGAAAGAGATAATTACAGGAACCCACAAACTGATGCTACTTAAGAGATGTTAAGGTTTTTGCTTTCGAATAGATAATATTCTATAATTAAAATTTATTAAAAAAACCACGTGCGTGCACGGGTAATATTACTAGTTGATTACTAGTAGTAAGTGAACAATGAGAAACTATAAAAAAATTACAACTCTGGGTCGTCTGCACAACATATGCAGACGGTTCCCTTACAAGCCGAATCCCGGATAACTTTGTTTTCCGGAGCATGATTTAAACAATATTGATTACAAGCACTAATATCGCAAGGATTAGGCTTGTAATCAAAAGTGAAGGTGGTAAGGTCTGTACCAAATTGGTCACAAAAGTCTTGTGGCCCGTCATTTGGTTTACTGTTTTCTATTTTTGCATCAAATCCTGTAATCACCTGACGGTATGGATAGACCATTTTTGGTTCGTCATGAGAGCCGGAAGCTATTTTTGACAAGTACGAGATATACCATTCTTCAAGCTTGTGTGGCTGAGAAACTTCTTGGCCTTCAGGTAAATTTAAGTGAACAATGTAGGTATCTAGCTCATCGGATTTGGTAGGAAAGGCGTTATAAATGGTGCTGAAAATGAGAATTAGCATAAAACTAATCGTGTTTGGCAACATTATGTCTCTCGCTAGTTATGATAGTCGTAGTGTTTGAGTATATATTTCAGGTGTTACTCCTAATGCCTATATATATATATAGATGATCAAACAGAAAATTATTGTAAAATGACGTTTCTCATTAAAACTTCCGATACACACATAATACCGATCGGATATTAAGGTTACTCAATCACCTGCATATAGCAAATTAGTATTCATACGGTGCTATGTTTGCCTACATTGGGAGGTTTCTTCTTTGCTACAAGTTTCCTTTCTTTTAGAGAACTTTTCCCTCCATGAAATCCTCCGGTTTTTCATGATTAGTTGCTTCAAGATGCAGAAATTACTATATCTATGACTAATTGTTTTATTCTTTGATAAATCTGTTATATTTTTATTATTACTTATCTAAAAAGCTGTATAATAATCTCATGTACGTTTTCTTTTTATTCAAAAATAACAAGTTTGCAGATCGACCACGCAAATGATGTGGAATAGCGTATGTGGAAAACATGCATGAAATCACTTTCACGCAAATGTTTTTTTTGAGAGAGCTGGCAACGCAACCTGGGAAAAATTGGCCAAAGCTTCTGGTCTTAGAGCATCTGCTGATCAAATAAGGGGAACAAATCATGAAGCTTTTCTAGGTTATGTTAGAGAAGCAGCCGGATTATTTGAGTCTATTAGAAAGTTTGAGTCTGCAGCATCATGTTATTGTGATTTGGGGGAGTTTGAAAGAGCTGGTAACTTTTTTTCCTAAACACAAATCTTCGTTTCTAATTAACATACGGATTGTAAACTTGTATGCTTTGAAGAGTCACAGATTCCACTCATTTACTTACGAATGGTTCGATTTGCAAAGAAAGGTAACAAAAATACAACGTTCGAAAATGTGGGGGAATCCGGTACATTCTTTCTCAGTCGCTCCTAAAAAGGTGCAATAATGTTTGTTCTATAACAGAAAAACGAAAGATTTAGTCATAATTCAAGGATATCGGAAAACCATAAAATTACTCCTTTATTGGTCAAAAAACATTTCTCAATTTTTTTGGTTTCCTTATGGATAGACCCACATTGGCTAATATGTTATTTTATGTTATTTTTGGGCACTTTACCGTAACGTGAAGTAACTTAAAACGGGACGGGTCACAAGGTTAAACTTTTTGACGGTCACCCAAGTTTCAATTTGAATGATAACACGCTTAATGACACTACTAAATTGAACTCTTTGTGTTTGGTAGGAATTTGTATTTTTAAAAATGTGGAAAGATTGGATGCAGGCTTGTCGAATGTTTCACTCTATCAGGGTGTTATAGTGAAGCCGTGGAAGCTTACGCCAAGGGAGACCAGTTTGCCAACTGTCTGTCAGTTTGCAGAAAAGGGAAACTTATTGATAAAGGGTTGGAGTATATAAAATACTGGAAAGAACGTGTTAATGTTGGAAGTATAGAAGTAATACAATTTGAGCAAGGATTCTTGGAAAATGGCGCTCTCGAATATCATGAGAGCAAGGTTCCTGAATCCATGGTGAAATTTGTCAGACGCTTTTGATCTTGGAATTCTAAACGTGTATTTTATAGGTTGTTAGGCTGGCCTTGATCACCTTTTATTCATTGGAAGAAGAGTCGGGTAATTTTCTTGAAGTTGCTGAGCTAGTGAGGTCACGGGGCGATGTTATTCTGAAAAGAACCTCACACTATATATATATATATATATATATATATATATATATATATATATATATATATATATATATATGTATATATGTGTGTGTGTGTGTGTATATATATATATATAGTGAAATGTTATATTGAGAACCTATTTTATGTGCAGAACTTTATAGAACTCTTAAAATTAATCTGGACCATTAGATGAGTTTTATTAACGGATGCGATGACTTGTGCCATTAATGTGACTATTATAATTAAAAGGTACCTTATGCAAACTTTGTTAAGTGAGGTAAGGGCATTAAGGGAATTTCAAGATTAATATTTCCAAAAAACCGTCTACAATTTTAGGTTTCATTTAGTTAATTTCATTTTATTCCTTTCTCTCTCTCACATCTCTTTTTGAAACTCTAGCTCACCTTTATCAGCCACCATAACAATCTCCTACATAAAAAAACCTGTTGTGGATCCAGGAAGACCTTCTATCATCGATGAAAATCGTTATAAATCTACGAAAACCTCACTATTTCTCCCTATAATCTAAGACACAAGTAAAGTACCACAACCACCAACCAAACCACCATCACCTCCCTCAAACCGTCATAACCTGAACCCAAAAGTCTCCACAGCACGAGTTTTATGATGTTTTATGGCGCCTGGATGGATCACGGTTCTGGTTTGGTGGCACTTCCTCTCATGGTGGATCCGGATCATTGTTTATGGGTTGCTATTCAAAAACAACAATAGTAACAATGGTGTGAATATTTTTGGATCTGATAAATGTCATCATCCTTCTCTATCTTTTCATGTTACATCACAATGATATATGTGATAAATTGATTGGTAATGTTATTTTTTTAATTTCTGTAATCTAATTTGTTTTTTAGTTTCGCATGTTTTTGATTTTTTAATTGATAATGAAAAGTTAGATAAATATACGTGCTTTTGTTAGAGATGAGACGTGTTTTATTTTTTAGATGTAAATGAAGAGTTACAACCATGTATCCTTTTTTCAATTCAAGAAGATTCATACTTTTGAGATTTTTTGTTTTCACTTTGTGGAATGTTAATGCGTTACTAAATGCATTTTTTTTATTTTCTATATAGAACTTTATGTTAGAGCATCCGGTGTAATAATTTTTGTGCTTCGCCATTGTTTAGCCAATCCAATGTGGCATCCATATGGCTATCGCCATGATACCCCAACCTTTAGCCATTTTTTCGCCAAGTGGTTTTAGCCACTTCTCCAACGCAGTAGCAAACAAAAAAAAGGTAACGTTCGAATTCAAACGGCTAAAAACATTTAATATATTTTTTTACTTTTTTTCACCCCTTTTATTATAAATACAACCCCCACTTCACTTTTTTATACACAAAAAAAACTCTATCATTTATATTTCTGATTCAAAAAACCTCAAAAAAATTGTTCAATATCCAATGAGAAGGGGTATGTTCAATCTCTTTCTCAGTCCCAATCGTCTATACCAACAAGAACTTGGGCTCAAACCGTCTACACCATCGTCACAAAATAAATCTTCGTCGGCTTCAACAATATCCAGTAATGATTACGCAATATGGGGTACTTATACGCCCTTACCGGAACAAATTTCCCGTCAACATCAACCTGTTTTATTAAACACAAGCTCAACCAACCAATTCAATAAATTTTCAAAAAACAAAAAAACGCTCCATTCCAAAATCTCCAAAAACAACCAGATGCTTTTCAACAATCACAACCTCAACCACGTAGGGGCAAACGAGTGGCGAAACGAGCCACGGTTGATTTAGTCGACGAGAACGAGGAGGAGGAGAGCCTATTCGACGTTTGGTGCCGTTGGACACGTGAAGAAGAAATTTTGCTAACTCAGTGTTGGATCGAAACATCCGAGAATGGCCAAATCGGAGCCGACCGATCCGAGGATTCGTTTTGGGGACAGATTATGGATGACTTCAACACTAGTTCTGTAGCACCCCTAAAAAAAATCGGACAACGCAGCGGAATGGTTGCAATGTTGGGGTGCTACTTCAGGGCGCAAAACACAAGTCACAGAAAACGACCTCAAAAAGAGATGTGTGTTTAAGTAAATTTCCCACATTCGTTTATATTAAAATCAGAGTTTAAATTATTTAACTGGTACTCAAATTATTAAGCGTTCAAAAATAATATCCGCGCGACTGATGCTCCCATTGCTCCATAGAAATTAAATATCTGAGAAAACATGCAAAAACGGTCACATGAAGGTGGTGAATTCATAGGTTTAAGTAAAAGCAGTGTTGAAATAATTTAAGAAATGTCTTCAGTTAGAAAAGTAGCGTTACAGCATTTCAAAGTGTTATTTCTGAAATCCAAGTAGTGATTCAGTATGTAAATCAAGTAATGGTAGTAGTGGACCACAAGATGAAGTAATGGTGGACTAAGTACAATATTCGAAGTCCAAACAAGTAAATGTAGACAGGAAACACATTCATCAAGTCTAAGTATATAAGTTATTCGGTATTTTGAACACTAAGCTCATGACCCCAAAGCCTTAAACTAGTTTGTGCCCCCCCAATGTATTAGGTGCTTGCCAACAACCTAAAAGTATTCTCAATGTTAAAATTGCACTCATGGTCAACTTGTGACCAGATATTCCGGTGGAGATTGTATTGGTCCCGATAGATCATCCACAACACTCGCGGCTCACTAAATAGCAATTGACGGTTCGTGATATAGTAGGGGATCTTAATTGGCAATAGTGGTAATTTCAGGTAATAATATTCAGCAGTATTCTGTGATAGCAATACAGTTTAAAACACTTTGAAAACACTTAGATAAACATTGTGTCCAATAGTAAATTAAAGCAATGGTAATTCTCCCTTATGAGTTGGGTAAAAAAAATTAAAGGGGTATAGTAAAAAGGGGCTACTGAACCTCATAAGTCCTTGTTGAAAAGTAATCACATTGTTATAAGATAAACGAGTATGTAAAAGAGTTTGTAACAAGCATGTATCCCCCTCGCGGGTTTATAAAGCATGTAAATAAGTAAAAGCGAGGCTATGAATCTCACCTTAGAAGTGAAGTGATGAAATAATCAGGTAAATGGCAGAAAATGTATCACGGAAATATCCGAAAGCAACCTAAGTAAATATGGGTCGTATAAGTACCAAGTACTTTAATTAATAACATTGAATATAATCTTATAGTTGTTATATCGTACTATCGTTCGGGCTATCATAATTAAAGAGGTCATGACATGACGTACGAGGAGCTAGGATACTTTAAATCGTAAATCCAACAACTCGTCAATACGCCATCCGAAGAGGCCTCATTATGAAATTCCCTAGTAATATAGCACTTTGGTAACTATAACACATATATATTTCTATATAGCTACATCACCATCTAGTTGCGTTTGTGAAATTATGTTCAAATTGTATTTGATAATTAAATACCATGTATTTATCTCCGTATAATCGTTAAATGGTTTAATCGCCTTTGTAAAATAATATTTATAAAGTCTAAACTAATTATAAATATTATTTAAATGATTCCATAAAGTTTTGCAAAAAGTTTTATTAAAAACGAACCAACACTATTCACCTCAGGAAATAGTGCACAAGTTAGAAAATAGTGTGTAACTTTCTCGTTTTAAACCCGTTGTGTACGTTTCCTTCGTTCACGCTTTCGTATTTGAAAGATGTATCAAATAATCGTATTTTTAAAAAGTTAAAATCTGCTGATGAATAGTACTTTTACTATTCATGAATAGTAATAATTTATATAAATTTAATTAGCTTAATCGTATAATCGTCATAACTTATTCGTTTTAACTCCGATTTTAGTGATTCTTTCGAGCACGTTCTTGTAATTGAAAGTTTTATCATATTATTGATGTTTATAAAGTATAAGTTTCTGTGATGAATAGTACTTTTTATAAAAATTGTTTTATAAAAGTATTAACTATCGTAAACTTGTAAATAGCGTATCTTCTTCGTTATTAATCGGTTTTTCGAGTTCTTTATGACCCCTCGATCCTTGTGACATGTAGTATTTTATAAAATCATAAAACATATATGTAAATTTTGAATTACAAACAGCCCCTTAAGATATTTTTCTCAGAATGTGTTTAAAACTTGTTTTTAGGACTTTTTAGCTTTACCACTTTGTTACAAACCCATTAAAGAAACCCTAAATGGTGATTTAGCTAAATAAAACATATGAACACATAAAATCATGAAATGAAAAGTATAAAGGTATTTAGATAACCTTAGGAAGGATGAATGATGAAGAACAAATTATCTAAACCCTTGTTTTGGATATCAAACCCGAGATTATAACACTAGAAAAACCCTTAATCCTTTGAAACCCGAATCTTGCACAAACTTTCTTAAATCTTCGAAACGAGAAATCAACCCTCCGATCTTTCTTAGAACACCTTAGAATAGATGTAAGAACACTTGTATTTGATCTAGAAAATCAAAGTATGGATGTGTTATGGAGATGGTTTTGAGCCGTGATATATGATGAGAGAAATGAGAGAGATTTTTGTGTTTTACACCTTAGGAATGTGTTTTGTATGTTTTTCTTACTAGTTAAGCCTTTATATAGGGCTTAACTAAGGTTAAGAAACTCTAGTTAAGTTAACTAGGGTTAAGTTAAAGGAAAATATCTAAAAGATATTTTAGATAAATATCTAATAAATATCTTATAAATATCTAATAAATATCTTATTAATTAAACGCGAGCTATGACCAAGGTCGAGAAATAAATATGACGTGGTTCATAAAATGATATTTTATGATCATAAGAATAATAGCGAGACATGTCGTAAATTTTTACGATGCTCAAAACGATTAACGAACGCGCGATCAACCGTTGACTCGCGAAACGTCAAAAATAAAACTTATCAATTCTTCTCCAAATTTTTCATAATAAAATACGAAAATATTTATTATCGACAAATAAAATGTTAAATGTCGACACTCACTCACGGAAACTCGTAAAATAGATGACGTCGAAAATGACCTGAAAATACGGAATGTTACACGCAACCTCTTGAAAGAATCCTCAACTAGATAAGACACTAAGCACTACAACGTAACTCATTTAAGTGATAGCGAATGTGAGTATTGAGCATCATAAGAAAAATCACACATTGCTAGATTCTTTAAGTCTTCGTCAACACCATTTAAGCACGAACAAGTTATCTTTAAAGTGTAACACCCACTTTAAGATATGATAAGAACACGCATCTGTGAAACTCAACTACAACATCAAATGAGTGATAATCAATCGTCTTCATAATCACATCTTCAATAAATCCTAAAAATAATAGCCATAAATCAATAAGAATAAACTGAAAGAAATTTAGTTTTGTCCGAGATCCAAACAAGTGCCAAAAACATGTACAATCCGATATCGAACAAGCCTAGCAGTACTAAATTCTCTTCTGTCCGATATCTGATAAAGCCAACAGCACTAACTTTTTAATACTTGTAGTATTAACCAAGTTGCCAACAGTACTAATGAGTCACGCAGCAGTACAAACATTCCAAAGCTAGCAGTACTAATAAACATGACCAGTACTAACCTTCAACACCATTGGCAGTACTAATAATATACGAACAATACTAAGCTTCTTTTGAGCCTAAAATCAGTACCAACTGCTAACCTACAGCATATGACCTCGCATCCAAAAACACACCATGCTGCTTCTTTATGATGTCGTTCACACCATATCATAACCAGCAGCTTCATGAGAAACCCAAATAGATGGTTTGAAATCATCTCTTCTTCTTGAATCGTAGCAACAATTGGTTGAATCATCTCATCACAGTACAACCATGTGTCTTCTACACCTTTTCATCTTTTACGAATTAGGGTTTTGTAAAGATTTCAATTGATGTATACGAACCTGTAAGCATCATAATAGCAACAATATTCAAAACCCTAGTTTCGAATTAAGGTTTCACCAAATCATCACGACACCTGCTGCTTTTTCCATGACGACCAGAAACACACTACAACATCAACAATCATGGCTGACCAAAAACAATAATAGTTGTCTTTTTTTTAAGTATAAAGACAACACTTTTAAGTGTCGCGAAAACCCTAACTTCACCAAAATCAGCCAATCACTAAAAACAGAACATACGTCCATCTTCACATCATAAACATGACACCAGAAACCTTGTAGATCCTAGATATCACGAGCCACCAGGCTCTGATACCAATTGTTGAGATCGTTTTAGCCCATCTAGGATATGTTTTATAGATAATATAAATATGTAGCGGAATATAAAGAATAGTATATTATCAAACTAGGTTTTTATTCTCATACGTTTCCACCTTGCCCCAATTCTATACCTTGAAGCTACTAACTAACTAACTATTAATCTAACTACTAACTAAACGTGTACACACACACACACGTTTTTCTAGACTCTCATTGGGAGAGTTCTATGTTTTTGGATACTTAAACCTACATACCTAATACCCTTTATATAGAGGGATATTAAGGCTTATAAAGGAAGCTAATTAATTATATTAGGAAGCTAATTAAAACTAATTAAAACCTTTCTTTATCATTGATATTCTTTGAATTTTCAATGCTTATCTTCATGGAAATCTTCCAACTTTTAATTCTTCTATATGTAGAATACCAAAGTGTCGTATTAATCCCTTGTTGTTTCATTCGTCTTCATTTAAGTATATGTAGTTTTGTAATCATCAAATCAATAAACCCAACACTCTTATTATTTGATACTTTAGTTATATATTATATATATGTATTAACCAATTGTTACTATATATATATATATATATATATATATATATATATATATATATATGTATAATTAAAGCTAAATCAGCTTCCAAGAAATTGACAACCTCATGTTGTGGATTTCCTGTCTAAACTTGCACCAGCATAGTCACTGTCAGTATAAGCTTCTAAGTAAAATGGTGAGTCCTTATGATACCAAAGGCCCAATTTAGGTTGACCTTTCAAGTATCTAAAGATTCTTTTCATATCATGAAGATGTGAAACTTTAGGTGTGACTTGAAATCTTGCATAAGCACATACAGAAAACATTATATCAAGCCTTGAAGCTATTAGGTACATCAATGATCTAGTCATTGATCTATATAAGTGAACATCAACATCTTTAGCTTCTGCATCCTTGAGCAATGGCTTTGAAGTCTCCATTGTGTGTACTTGCTGTCTTCACAATTGAAAAACCAAACTTCTTCAAGATTTCATCCACATACTTGTCTTGACTGATGAAAATCCCATCATCTTTCTAAGACACTTGTAGTCCTAAGAAGAAAGTGAGTTCACCCATTGAACTCATCTAGAATTTCTTGTGCATCAATTTCTCAAACTCAGTGCATAACTCCTTAGTAGATCCAAAAATGATATCATCAACATATACTTTAACTAGTAGAATATCACTTTTGATTCTTTTAATGAACAAAGTCTTATCAATTTGACCTCTCTGAAATCTATTGTCCAATAAATAGGTAGATAAAGTCTC
>BQNB010129753.1:0-19062 GCA_026074375.1 Tanacetum coccineum | reverse complement strand
AAGCTATACTAATATATTGAAAAAGGATAGAAAATGGAACCGAATTGAAGAGCCACAATTAAACGAATACCACCCGATTTATTTAGCTAAAGCAAATAATCAAATTCGGCCTAGCTAAATAAACCCTTAAGCTCCGTGCCTCGTGAGTTGACCGGTACCAAAACAAAATTAAAACCAAAAGCTGTTAACAGTAAGAATATATAACAATTAATCATATCAACTTGCAACAAAAACAGTGCTAGCTATCCAAACACAAGCCTAATTCTAAAAACCCATCAAAACCCAAGTTGTCTTAGCACAACAAACCATAAGCGGCCCTGATAAGTGTAGAATACACATATCCATTTATGCTTAAAATAGCCCAATTAAACCCAAAACAGACCAAAAATGGCAAAAATATACTTGTTTCTGTATTTTGTGCAGGTACAGATATATCAAAAAAATCACAAGAAACCCGTCAAAAACGGGCAAGCACGGACACGAGAATCAGAAGAGTACAAAAAGAAGCCAAAGAATCAAAGCCGAAGCCAGAAAAGTCAAGCCTTAGTCAAATCCAGTCAAAATGGTCAACAAAAGTCAACCAATAAAAGACAAATCCCAAAAAAAAAACATTCCATTTTCACCCTCCAAGTTTCACCAAAGTCCAAAAATAACCCCTCACCTCTTATTGGGCCCTAGAACCCTTAATGGGCCAGAAAAACCCTAAAATTCTATACCCGCGGATCCTTAAGCCCAAATCCTAAATTCATTAACCTTATACTAAACCACAGGGACCAAACTTGCACATTTCCAAAACCCTTTATAACTAGAAAGAGAGAAAGGAAAGAGAGGGGCTAGAAGTGCAATTTCCTCAAACTATAACTGAAATAACTATCAAAAAATGGGCGCCATTTCCATTTACTATTCACCCGTCGTCCCCATCTTTACCCACAATCAAAATCAAGGGGCAAATGGAAATCAAGGGGTGGATTAGTCAATTCAGTAGCTTGTTAGCACAATGATAGGGAGATTTCAGTCAAATCAAAGGAATTATGAAGCTCACACTCAATTAAGGCCACGTCAGCCATGGTGAAAGCACAAATAATAGTGGGTTTTTGTGCTAATCTACTCACATAAGTAGCACAAGCTGTCACAATCATAGAATGACAGCTTGGCAATCCTCAGGTGTCCACAATGTGATCCAACGGCTCAAGAAAGAGATCAATAATGAAGGGTACGGATTGAAAGCTTGAAAAGAGACTCAAGAGGCTAGAAAGATCCAAGGCAGGCTATACAGTAGGCTCCACACACTCCACCAACCAACAACAGGCATGTAACTTTGAGGATAGATTTTTAGCTTAAAATTAACTTTTAGCTAATTAGTATACTTCCCAATCTTGTAATTTCCTTTTAAATATTGTAATCAAGTTTTCTATTAATGAATTCAGTAGTTTTTAATCTATTTTAAGCTCTTTTTGTTCAATATTCATAAGCTTTCATTTTCCTACAAGTTATTAAGCTAAAACTCCAATAAGCTCTAATAAGCTCTCAAGAGTCTCTTTGTCTTATTTGATATTAAGCTAAAGCTCAATAAGCCCTCATAAGCTCAAAATCAGCTCTAATAAGTCTATAAGCTTATTTTGGAGCTAAACTCACCTTAATAATACTTTAAACCTGTAAAATCAGCTTAAGTTCTATTTACCCTTGTGTTTGGATTTTAAGCTATGGAAGGAGAGCCAAAAAGGGAAGGGCTCTCATGGACTTATACCCTAGCTTATTAATAAGCTAGGGAGCTTGTAGCTGCCCTATTAGGATCCTCTTGTTTAGCTAGAGGAGCCTTGTAAATTTCTCATTTAAATCCCTTTTATTCTAGCTTTCAATAACTGTCTATCTACTTTCTAATCTTAAATTTGCTTATTTGCTTATAATGGTTGCTTATTTGTACTTAAATATCTTTAAAATTGCTTATTAGATTAGTTAGATAATATGTTTTTAGCTTAATAGCTATAAATCTTATTTTTCTTCATTTTTGTCTTAAAAAGTCATAAAAATCAAAAATATTAGTGAATTAGTGTAGATCTTAGATTTATGTTTAATAAGCTGTTAGATTATGATAATTAAGTTTAGTATAAGCTATTAATCATCTGGTAATATAGGTTTAGCTATTGGAATTGAATTACTTAGCTTAATCATTTCTGTCACAATGATAAAGGGGTGTTTGGCATAAGCAAGTTTGACCTCATAAAGTCAAAAGGTTTTGTGCATTTCATTTAAGTTAGCTAGGATTTCATTTATAATTAGTAGGAATAGAGATTTTAGAGTTAGTTCTTCAAAATATAAAAAGTTATGGCTTATTTAGAATTCCCGCACCAGGGGAGCTTTTAGCTTAAGATTTAATTGCTTCATTTAGATCCAAGCTCTTTGTGCTTTTGATTATGCTTGAATTAAGTTTAAACACTCTACTTGAGTGAGTCTTAGTGCAGGACTACTCTCAAAGATATAGTTTAGATATAGTTAATTATAGATTTAGGATTTAGGATTTAAATTTTTAGTAAGATATAGTTTAGATATAGTTAATTATAGATTAAGTCTTAATTTGAAATTTGTAGCTTATCTTCCTAGTTTAATTTGCTATTAAAAGTCATTAAAAAACATGAAAAGCCAAAAACAGTTAGCAATAGAAATTAGCTTTTAAATTTTAGATTCTAGCTTGAAGTATTAGGTTTTATTGCTTAAATTAGTGGCTTATAAGTTGTTTGTCAAGTTTGAAAAAGCTTATTTGCTGTCTTTGCTTTTTGAGCAATTGAGCTTATTAAGTTTTTGAGCTTAATGTTTTATTTCCTGACTTTGCTCCTTTTATCATCATTTAATCTCTTTTCATTTATAGATTAAGCACATCATAAGCTCTCAGGATCTTCTTTCCTTTTTAAAATTAAGCTTAGATTGAGCTTAATATAGCTGTTTAAGTGAAAATAAGCCCAAACCTCCACTTACTGTCACAACTTTTTAATAATCTGTTTTTAAGCTTATTAGTGGTTTTCAGCTTCTGTGCCTTTTATTAAAATTGCTTAATTTTGAGTCATTTTTAAGTCTCAATATTTAGTTTTTCATAAAAGTAGAAAAAAAAGTGCAAAAAGTGGGGTTTGCCTGCCTCGAACCCACGACCTCTCACTTATAGACCCAATGCCTTAACACCATACTACAATAGCTCATCCGTTTTCTTTTCCTTTCATTAATCCTTTATACACAATTTGGCCTAATAAGCTGTTAAGCTTATTTCGTGGCTTATTTTATAAGCTACGACTTCGGGCTTATTTTTCCTAGGTTCCTTATAGCATAAGCTATTTTCTGTATTTTTTCTAGAATTTTTACTCTAAGTTTAGTATTTTTAATCTTTTATTTTCTTTAAAAACTTTAAAAAATAGAAAATTAATCAGAAAAATAAAAATCTTTTTTATAAAATTTTCTTTTTATATAAAGTTTGTAGGAAAATTAGTTTCATTAAAGAATGATTAAGACCAATTAAGCTCAATCATGTGATTAGAGACTCATGAGAGCTGAATAGAGCTTATGAACTTATTGTCTTAGCTTAACAATTAATAGAAAAAGTGAGAGATTGTAAATTTAGACAAAAGAGCTTATGAGAGATTAAAAATAACTGAATTTTCATTAACAAAAAGCTTGGTTACAATACTCAAAAGGAAAGTTACAAAGTTTTTAAAGGAAAATTAAGCTAGAAAAAGAAATTTAAGCTAAAACTAAATCTAAGGCTACGTGTGTGTGTGTGTGAAGAGTGAGGCCTTTTTATAGGCTGCCATCGAAGCTTCTAGGATCCCTGAATCCATCCCCTTCCTTTAATCCGCACCCTTGATTCTTCTAATCATTGCCAAGTGATTTTGAGCCGTTTGATCATTTTGCACACTCACACGGATTGCCAAGCTGTCATTCTTTGATGTGACAGCTTGTGCTAGTTGTGTGAGTGTGTTTAGTGCAAAACCCACGCCTCTTTGTGTTTCTTTTATAGTTGCGTGTGCTCTATGCTTGAGTAGACCAATGATTGCTCTTGATTTGACTGAACTATCCCTGCCATTTGGTTGTAGAGCACTTGAATAGACTTTCTTGCCCCTCAATTTCAAAAACCCCTTTGTTTTTTACTATGGTGAAAACTGGGGACGAAGGTGAACAGTAATTCGTGTTTGGCGCCAAGTTTTATAACTAAAAAGGGTAATTTCAGTTGGAAGTTTGGGCTAATTACACAAATGGTCCTTGTCTTTCTTTTCTCCTTTTCTAGTTATAAAAGGACTTTCTGAAATTAC
The DNA here is from genome assembly GCA_026074375.1 of Tanacetum coccineum. Lineage (NCBI taxonomy): Eukaryota > Viridiplantae > Streptophyta > Magnoliopsida > Asterales > Asteraceae > Tanacetum > Tanacetum coccineum. The sequence goes on along the minus strand of BQNB010129753.1, from coordinate 14,767 downwards.
AAAATTGGTCCTTGGAGTTTTAAAAGAAAGAGTTGGACTAGGTTTTGGGCTTGGATCCGGGTATAGAATTTTAGGGTTTTTCAGGCCCAATAAGGGGTGAGGGGTTATTTTTGGACTTTTGTGAAACTTGGAGGGTGAAAATGGAATATTTTTGGGTTTTGTCTTTTATTAGTTGACTTTTTGTTGACCATGTTGACTGGATTTAACTGCGGGTTTGACTTTTCTGGCTTCGGCTTTGAATCTTTGGCTTCTTTTTGTACTCTTCTGATTCTCGTGCCCGTGCTTGCCCGTTTTTGACTGTTTTCTTGTGATTTCTGATATATCCGTACCTGCATACACAAAACACAAAAACAAGCATATTTTTGCCATTTTTGGTCTGTTTTGGGTTTAATTGGGTTATTTTAGGTATTAACGGATATGTGTATTTTACACTTATCAGTATACTTTAATACAAATGCGTGGATATAAAGAACGTAAAAACCGGACTTAAAACGAGTGAGATATGGTCATTTGAAGTTCGGCCAAAAACTAGTATTTTTCCCAGCTCGAAACTGTTTTCGGATCACAAGTTATAAAACACCCGATTTAAAATTTTTTTTCTCTTTTTATGATTTTTCTTGATAATTAACTACCTAACTACAACTTATTTGTGTTGACATAATGTATTGTTTTCATTACCTCATTGGTAACTTTTAGGATCATAGAACAAAAAGCACAATTAAGTGTCTAAAAGATAACTTCATCATCCCCGATTTTTCACTTTTCCCATGCTAAGCTTAAAAATAAGATCACCGTTAAGTACGAGCTAAGATGCTAAGACTACTTATAATTACAACTTGTGAATTCCTCTTCCCGACATAAATCATATATTTAGGTGTGTGTGTTCAAATTAATTTAAACCATTAAATCCACATATTTAGATAGATGAAATCCGACCAAGCTTTACACATGGGCCTTTTGAGCTAATATGTTAATCACTTAGCAAGATCACATCTCAAAGCAAACAAAAACCTCCTTAGCTAAGACATCGTTGGTTCACTTGTCCCATGAATGACTTTCTTCTCTAACATCCCACCGTCATCGGGTAAGTGCTAAGGCTTTTGACACCCCATCCGGAGAATACTAATCGAAACGCATGAACTTCCGATGAAAAAGCCTTGTAGACTTTTGCAAACCTTAGTTCAAAAGAATACATTGGTTTTAGAAAATGAAACTTTTACTATTTATTTTCTAACTTTGCAACATTATTATTTCTATTTACATTATTAGGCTAGGAATTGGTATCACTTTTCTTTCGACGACACATCGGCCACGCCTCCGACAAGAGCTCGTGTACTTATTATGATACCAACCCTAAATATACAACCTCCACCCTTTCTTTCGATGTCACATCGGGAGCGAACCGACAAATGCCCATGTACTTTATTACGATGGAGTTTGTATATTAATTATTAACACTAAGGATTTATAACTTGCATCCTTTTTATTTACCAACTACATTTTATAGATTTTTTTTTACTTAAATGAAAACTAATTAATTTAACACATTATTTTTGCAAATAGAAAAATTTCGTTTAAGAAAACCAAAGTATAAACTCAAACTAAAGTTCTTATTTACAAATGATGTTTGACTTCATCATCGATAAAGCTTTTTCTCTGAATATGTTGATTAGACTTTTAAGAGTAAAACTCTAATTTGTAAAAATTAAAGAGAACACGTATAATTAATCATTTTAAGAACTCCGGGGAAGAAAAACCACAAGTTATTCTTATAAGCCTTTAAGTTTTCCAAATAAACTTTGTTTAGCATCCTAATTCGTAAACAACACTATCATCTCTTATTCTTCACAAAAGAAATTTGCAAATACTTAGCCTATATAAAATCCAACTCGGCATATTTAAAATCTACTTGAGATTAGCACAAGTTTTCATTTACTAATGATTTCAAGTCTAGCATGTTTAAAGTCTACATGAGACTAGCACAAACTATCATCATTAATTGTTAAGGGAGAAAGCTAGAACTCTACACGTACGATCGGGTCAAAAATTACTTCTTATTCTTACCAACGGAAAACCTACATTCGTGTCTTAACACTTTTTTTTTTTAATATTTATGACTAAAAATTTAAAAATTTTGCTATTTTTGTGGGAAAACGGGTACGTGAGAACAAAACAATAAGCAAGTAACATCAAATCGATAGATTCCCTTCCCCAAACTAAAACGAAACATTGTCCTCAATGTTTAAAGTCGGGTCTCTACGAAAATCTAAGCCGTTTATGAATTATGCAAAGATAAACGTGAATCGATAAGATGAAAGGATATTGGATCTCCCCAAACTAATTGCGAACAAAGGATATGAAGCTCGAGTAGAACGGGACAAATCAACCGGACACAAGAGGCTTCATAGAATTTGTTGGTTCGATCTTACAAACAAGCAACAAACATCGAGAAATCAGAAAGAGTACAAGCCTCTCTCAACACAACACACTAGATAATAGAAAATAGAAAGAAGATAGAAAAAGGATATGCATGGGGTGAACTCCCATGAAGCGGCTTGTTTTTGGTCACCGAGTCGCAAGCTCGACTCGATCCCTGAATTAATTCGTCCTTAGGGGAGCAAATAGAAAACTTTCGTTGAACATACCACTGGCTTATGAAACGTGACGATGTCAGGGTCAAAAACAAAATTCTTACTCCTAAAGGAGAAAATCAAAGGTGATTCTTTGGTGTAAGTGAAATATGGAAGAAAAATCCAAATGATTAATGTGAAGAAATTGACATCTTCAACATTGCTTTGGTAGAAATCATCATTAAGCACAACATTCTTCATAATCAAAATGGGCTCAAAATTCAAACATTCTTATGAATCGTGTAGTTTCTTTGTCTTCTCCTTGTAGATTAGCGAATTCTCATAAGCTTGATCATGAAGCTCGCTAAGTTCATTGAGTTGGAGCTTTTGATGATCACCCGCGGTCTTTAAATCGAAGTTGGCATGCTTAAGAGCCCAATAAGCCTTGTGTTCTAGTTCGACGGGTAAGTGACACGCTTTCCATAAACTAAACTTTACGGAGTGCATTTCCCCCAAATTTGTGAGTCATGTAAGCGTCCTAAAAGCCCATATGCTTCATCCTAGTTTTGTCGGACCATGAGGCACGTTTCTCCAACCTCCCTCTCCAAAATTCTTATGAGACACGATTCGTGACTTCAACTGACCACATGTTTGAGGTGGTAGGAGATCGAAAGACGATGGGTGACACCATATTTTGACATGACTCTTGCAAAATTATCGTTACAAAAATGGGTCCCTCGATCGCTTATGATTGCTCTAGGAGCATCGAATCGGGAGAAAAGAGATTTTAAGAACTTAACAACTACTCGAGCATCATTAGTGAGCGCTTTCGCTTCAACCCATTTGGAAAGATAATCGACAGCTACTAGAATATATTTGTTTCCTCTAGAAGACGAAAAAGGTCCCATAAAATCGATACCCCATACATCGAAAATTTCACAAACTTGGATTGCATTTTGAGGCATCTCGTCACGTTGAGAGATTTTGCCTTGTCTTTGACATGCATCACAAGATTTGATCAATTCGTAAGCATCCTTATAAATTGTAGGCCAAAAGAAACGGCTCAAAGAACTTTTCGAAACATTGATTTGGCGACTAGTGATGGCCCCCGGTGGGTCCTTCATGGCAAGCCTTGAAGATTTTAAGAGCTTCTTGGCCAAATACACATCTACGAATGATTTGGTCCACACATGTACGAAAGAGATAGGGAGCATCCTAAAAGTAATGCTTTACGTCTTTAAAAAACCTTTTCTTTTGTTGACTCGTCATTCCTTTGATTAGAAAATTCCCCGCGTGGTAGTTTGCTATATCGGCAAACCACGGGGTATTTTGGTCATCATGAGAAGTTACCATATTCAATGTTTCAAGAGGAAAAGTTTCATTAATCTTTTTAGGATAAAAAACATTCTCATATGGGTTTTCAAGACGAGAGACGTGATCGGCTGCATAGTTTTCAGCTCCCTTGGTATCAATTACTGAAAAATCAAATTCTTAGAGAAGTAAGACCCATCTAAGCAATCTTGCTTTGGCGTCTTTCTTGTTGAAGAGGTATTTCAATGCGGAGTGGTCCGTGTAAACAACACTTTTGTTCATGATTAGATATGATCGAAACTTCTCAAATGCGTAAACAACTGCAAGCATCTCTTTCTCTGTTGTTGTGTAGATTGATACTGCTTCGGTCAAGTCTTATCAAGCATAATGAATTGGTCAGAAAATTCTTTTCTCAATTCTTTGCCCTATAACGAAACCTATTGCATAATCACTTGCATCGCACATGATTTCAAAAGGTTGGTCCCAATTCGGAGCAATGAGAATTGGAGCTTCGGTTAACTTTTTTTTTAATGTTTAAAAGGCAAGAATGCAATCTTCTGAGAAAATGAAAGGAGTGTTCTTCTCTAAAAGTATGTGTTCATTGTCAGAGATTTTAGAAAAGTCTTTGATAAATCTTCGATAGAATCCAGCATGCCTGAGAAAACTTCTGATTCCTTTAACGGTCGTTAGGTGAGGAAGCTTTGAAATTACATCAATTTTGGCCTTATCAACTTCAATTCCTTTTCTAGAGATCTTATGTCCTAAAATAATGCCTTCTTTAACCATGAAAGGGCTCTTTTCCTAATTTAGTGCTAATTTGGTGTCTTCACACCGTTTGAGCATTTTGTCTAAATTAGCAAGACACGAGGAAAAATAATCTCTGAAAACTAAAAAATTGTCCATAAAGACTTCCATTGTTTTTTCTATCATGTCATGAAAAATGGCCATCATACAACGTTGAAAAGTTCCGGGTGCATTGCACAAACCGAATGGCATACGACAGTACGCGAAAGTTCCGTATGGCCACGTGAAAGTAGTTTTCTCTTGATCTTTAGGGTCAATTAGGATTTAAAAATACCCTGAAAAACCATCTAAGAAACAATAAAATTCGTTGCCGGCTAATCGCTCTAACATTTGGTCCCATGAATGGAAACTGTAAAATGTCTTTACAAGTTGCTCATTTACTTTCAATATCGATGCAACTCTCCACCGGTTACTAATATTGTAGGCACTAATTCATTTTTCCTACGTTTCGTGATCACGGTCATACCACCTTTTTAGGAACCACAAATAGACCGGAAAACTAACCCATGGACTATCCTAGATTGGATAAATCAATCCCGCTCAAGAAGTTTTTTCTACTCTTTCTTGAAGACTCATGGATATTAGGTTAACCCTCCTTTGATGTTGGACTGAAGGTTCGTAATCATCTTCTAAAAGAATCTTATGAGAGCAAAACTCCGAATCTATGCCTCGGATATTAGAAAGTTTCCAAGCAATTGCTTGTTTTCGGTTTTTTAGAATGTTAATGAGTGAGGTCTTTTCATCTTGGCTCAAAATAATTTTGAAATTATGACTGGAAGCTGTATTTTCCTCAAAAACTGCATACTCGAGATGCGAGGTAACTCCTTTACGTTCACTTCGGGAATTTTCTCTTTTGTTTCGAGTAAACACTTTGTGGATCAACAACTTTAAGATCTTTTGAATTCTGGTGAATAATCTCCTTGGTTTTTTGGGTTGAGGTAATGGATCATTGTTGAGAAGTGCGCTCGAGAATGAGAATGCACCTACTCGGGATCATATTATCGTAGCATTGAAAACTGTCGAAACTGGTTCATCATCGATTACTATTAAAAGCATCGGCATCCTCAAATGAGTAGAAAAATCGCTTTCATCAAAAGTAGAAAGTGTCTAGATGAAGTGGAAACAATCGGATCGTAGTACGGAGAAGGATTGTTGTAAGCAACGGAATCGGAAAATCCAAGTACTTCTTGTGAATAAATTTCACAAGCAGCATCGATTAGATCAACTTTCTTCAACGATCTAGATGTTGTATATAAATGAAGGAGCATCACTCACATTTAAGGTTAAAGATTGATCATCATTCCTAATTAGAATTCACTCCTTCTAAACATCGATTAAGCATGACCGTCCTAAGAAAGGTCGCCACTGAGTACAGTACCGAGGATCGGCTATAAAAATCAAGAGCCACAACAAAATCGGCGGGAAAGAAAAACAACCCTACTATTGACAAAAATAATTTCGTGGCAACACCGTTGGGTGCAAATTGTATGATCGGTTAACCTAATACCATATTTTTTTCAGTAGGCCTGGGAGTTAAAGCTTTTTCCAAATGAGGATAGGGAATTAAAGGCATGAATTGATACTAGCACCTAAAATCGGTAAGGACTAAGTAAAATCGAGCTCAAAAAATCACATGGAATGAGAAATCGACCGGGGCTCCACTAAGCTTTTTTCCGGAACGCATTTTAAGGACAACCGCACTACAATTATCATTCAACGGCATTTTGGTCAAATCGATCAACTTTCTTTTATAATTTAACCATCTTTTTAAAACATCCGACGCAAACTTTAGCATATGAAAAGAGCCTCCGCAAAACATATCTCAAAATGGAAGATTTCAAAAGATTCCATAAACTTTGAGAAAGAATTGTCATGCTTTTTCATGAATCTTTTGTTTGTTGAGTCTTGATGGGTAAGGCAAATTAGGTTTGGCTTTGTACAACGAAAGAAAGGTTCTTCGATACTTTCTTTGTCCTTTGGTTTGTTCTTGGACCAATGGAGGAGGTTGGATGTCTTCGGTGCTCGGTAGCTCCGTATCCTTTGTCACCTCACTTTCCTTTTCCCCACCGGCGGTGGAATCGGAGGTCCATCGTATGAAACACCACTACGAGTCGTAATTGCCTTGGCTTCATTCCTAGGATTTGGAATGGTATTGCTTGGTAAAGAACTTGAACTTGAAGGTTGGTTGGTGTGATAGCTTTGCATGAAACTGAGCATCATCTTCTGAAAATCATCTTGCTTCTTTTGAGAATCATTGTAAACTCTTTGAAAATCATTTTGGTTTCTTTGAAAATTATCCAACTTCATTTTGCATGTTATTCTATATTCCATCATAGTTTAGCAATAACTTGTTAAATCATATTTAAACAACTACCATGAATTTGTGAAACGGAGGGTAAAGCTTGAGTTAATCAAAGGTTGAATTTTTGGTGTTGGTAATGGTGGGACTTGTGTAAAACTTGAATATTTGTGTTGTTTTGGACGGTTTTTGGTTAAAATTTCCTCACGGTTTTTGAATTGAACTTAGAATTGGTTCCTTGGTAACAGGTTTTGGTTGTTTTGGACATTCGGTTGATTGAAACCCGGTGGTCTCATTTGGTTTCCAAATTAGGAGGATTCCTTTGAACAAAATTGCCAACGGCGGCGGTTTGTTGAAATTGTTGAATATTATCTTGAAAAATGGGAAAATCATTCCTATTTAACGGACAATTGTTGAAATTATGGTTTGGACCACATGTGACACAAACTTCCCCTCGACTGCTTTGACGGTAGCAGGAGTCGTAGCAGTCTTTTCCAACTAATCGCTTACTCTAAAAAACGGCTCATTCGAATATTCCATTTTGTTCTTCAAGTAAGGCTGCCATTTTGTTGATCTAAAAGAATAAACGGAAGGTGAAGAAGAGAAATGGAGTCATTCATAATGTGTCTGAATCATTTGGACGACTTCTTGAGTAACGAACTTTTGATTTACATTTCGATTATGGCTAAACATCACGAGCATTTTGTTTAAAAAATTGCACCCCGGCGGAAACTAAGGCATTTGAATTGATGGAATTCAGAGAATTTAAAAAGTATCGAGTTGGTGTAGTTCCGAAAAGCCATGGTGAGGACATTGATGAAGGAGTCCTTTAAAACGTTCCCATGCTTCATTGAAGGTTTTTTTGGTTCTTGGAAAAAATTGGTGATTTTGTTTCGAAGGTAAGTTGTTTTTCGAAGTTGTGAGAAAGAATTGATTTATGAATTTTGAACAAGGTCTTCCCCAGTGAGAATTGGAATCATGGAGGTTCCTTGTCCCTAACCATCTCGGGCTTCACCGTCCTAAGAAAAAGGGTAAAAGCAAAAGCTTATCGAAGTGTCGGAACTTCGGGAGTCTAAACGTTGAAGTGACCATGTTTGAAAAATCCGAAGGTAATTTGAGGGTCTGTGTGCTACCCTTAAACTTATTACTGATTACACAAGAAATGATCAAAGGTTGTTTAAGCTCCAAAATAATAGCATAATTGGTGGAACAACTATTGCATCCTTCATACCCCCTCGTGGGTGCTTGTACCATTGGGCATCGTTCGAATTGTTGGCCATTGCAACAATGTATTTGATCGACAATTGGTTCAAAATTTTTCAACACAGGAAGAGTTTGTTAGTTGTTCGACGTCCTTCGCTATTGCGAACGAGTGCGCATAAAATGAAAAAGCTAAAAATCAAAAAGCAAAACTTTACACTAATTTTTTTTTCTTTTTTTTAACAATGAATTTTAACGGTTACACGGAAGAGACTTAAACCAAATAATCAACTACTTCACGGTAGCTCTCAAAAATTGCTTTTCAAGGTGAGCCGTACTTCGTAGAGACACAAATGGCAAGTGTTAAATCTTTAGTTCGATTTGGGAACCAACAAGTTCACCGGAATTGATTATGATAATACCTCCGTTGAGAGTATTATATTTTGGTATTTAACCAATTGAGTGGCCTTTTATACTTAATTAAAAGAAGGATTTTTTTTAATTTTTTATTTTTTTTATCTTTTACTTATACTAAAAAGAAAAGGAAAATATTTTTTACATTTTATATTTTATGATTTTTTTTTGGATTTTTGAATTATAAAACAAGAATGAAACTTTCAAGGGTGAAAGGATCTTCAAACCAAATAAACTAAAAACGAAGGAATCTTAAACACTAGTCCCCGGCAACGGCGCCAAAAACTTGATGTAAAAAGTTTAGATACACTATAAAATATATATAAAATATAATACTTTAAAAGAGCAATTAAGAAAATTACCAAGTTACCCTCGATAAAATTCACTCTTAAAAATATATATAGTATAATATATAATACGTATATTTAACCGGGTAAGAATAATCACCCGGGTCGTTTCCCCAACGACTAATGCAATTGAAACCTCGTTTAAGTTCGGATTCTGATTTGAATTGAGCAAAGATATTTTTGATAATCTATTTCTACTAAATAAATAAAAAAAACAATTAAACAGTTAAACTAAAACGGGAAACAAATAAAACGCGACAATTAAGCAAACCTACTAAATTTAAAACCTAAAATTTCAAATTAAGTTTCTAAACCTAAATTATGATAAAATAAAATTTTAAGAAAAAGAAAAATATTTTTTTATTATATATGAAATTATTGAATTTTAAGAATTAAAAACTATTTAAAACTAATTAAATCCTAGAAAATATAAAAATAATTGAAATTAAAATTTTCCTAAATAAAATAAGTAAAAAGAAAATTTTAGAAAAAAGAATTACTATTTTTGGCTTTTTAGATTTAAAGATATGATTTTTTAAAGATTTAAACTAATTAAAAACTTAAAAATAATAAAAATATTAAAAATTTAATCCTAAAATTTTTATAAAAATTACACTAAATAAAGAAAAAGTGCAGAAAATTACTAAAAATAAAAGCCCTAATTTTTTACTTTTTATAAAACTTTAATTGAACTTATTAAAAACTTTAACCTAATTTATTTAATTAAAAAGAAAATAAAAGAAATTAAATCTAACTAGGACTAACAGGAAAAACTAGAGGGACTAACAGTGACAAAAGAGAAAACTAGAAAGTTACAAAAACAGCCCCTGAAAGGCCTACCCGTATTCACACTAAGCCCATTAAGCCCAAATTAAGATTAACTGTTTAAAAAGTGCTTATCACAAAAAGCTTATAAAAGCAAAGTTTTAGAAAAAGCTGGTAGGAATAACTTTAATAAAAGCTTTTTGGGCTGAAACCCACAAATAAGCTCTAAAATAGCTTATTAATAAGCTGAAAACAGTAAATGGCCATTAGCCTCAGGTTTTGCTAAAAAGCTTTTTTTTAAAAATCTCATTTTAAGCTTAATTTTGGAAAGAAAAGAAGAATTGAAAAGCTTATAATATCTACTATCTAGGATGAAAAAGAGATTTAAGCTTGACTAAAAAATAGACAACAAAAATTGATCATGAAAAAGCTAAACTCAGGAAGTATACTTAAAAGCTCAAAATCAACTCAAGCAAATAAGCTCAATAAGCTAAATTAGGAACTCAGCTTTTGAAAATTACCTTAACCTAATAAAGCTGACTAAAAATTCTTAAAAACCTAAATTATAAGCTAGAAAACTTAATTTAAGAACTAAATATTTAAACCTACTGTTTTTGAGCTTTTGGCTTTTTGGTAAATTTTGACAGCAAATTAAGCTAAGATAATAAGCAATAAACCTAAAACTATTACCTAATCTATATTAATATACTTCTATACTACATATTTCTAGAAAATAAGCTTCTAAAACTTACAATTAACAAAATTAGTTTATTCACTCAGCATATGTTGAGTGTGTTAGACAGTAAGTGCTGATGCACTTGGCAAAGCCTCAAGGACCAAAATGCAGGTTAACCTAGTGGCTTAGCTTCACTTAAACACACTCCTTGAGTGTTTGTAAACACAAAACAAGTACAATCAAAACCTTGCTGGCTTTTGATCAAATTTGAGCATACAAAAAGAAAGGGCAAAATGTCATAGTGCAGGAACTATGATAACAAGCCATAACTATTTGATTTTTGCAAACTAAACTTTAAAATCTTTATTAAAACTAATCTTAAAGAAACCACTAACCTGTGAACAAAATCACAATTATTTGACTTTTTAAAGGTCAAATTCACTAATGCCAAACACCCCTTATTGCACTTGACAGTTTTTTAAAAAAAACTTTAAAATGCAATCCTAATGAATAAACCTTTATTACCAGATTACTAAAAGCTTATAACAACTTAATAAAACACTAATTAACAGCTGAATTAAAACTAGAATCAATGATCTAAGATAATAAACTAATATATTTTGATTTTTTTATCAACATTGATAGAAAAGAATGAAAATCTAGAAATCTATAACTATCTAAACTATAGCAAATTAAGAAATATGACTATTAACCAAAAAAGGAAGTAAAAAAGCTCAATTAAGATCAACTTATAAGCAGATAAGCAAAATTAATAAGCAATCTAAAACTAATAAGAACTAGAGACAAGTAATTAATGAAACTTAAAGAGAAACTTACAAAAACCTTTAGCAAACAATGAGAAGTACCCAAAATGGCTGCTACAAGCCCCAACTAGCTTATTAATAGCCAGTGAAAAGTCCATGGGGAACCTTCCCTTTTGAGATCCCTCTCCAAAAGCTCACAATCTATTATGCAAAGGAAAATATTTTTTTAACTAGATATTTATGTAACAATTCAGTAATATTAGGTTCAGTTTAAGCTCCATCAAGACTTGAGAGACTCTTGAGAGCTTATTAGAGCCATATTGGAGTTTAGCTTAATAACTTGTAGGAAAATCAAAAAGCTTATGAATATTGAACAAAAAGAGCTTAAAATAGATTAAAAACTACTGAATTCATTAATAGAAAACTTGATTACAATATTTAAAAGGAAATTACAAGATTTAAAGTAAAATTAAGCTAAAAATGAAATTAAGCTAAAAAATAGTCCTAAAGCTACTTCTTGTGTGTGGAGTGTGTGAGGTGTATTTATAGCCTGCCTTGGATCCTTCTAGCCTCTTGAGTCTCTTTCAACTTCTTTCAATCTCTGCCATCCAATCATTGCAATCATTTGATCAAGCTTTATGGCCGTTGGATCACAAATGGTAGTCACATGGATTGCCAAGCTGGCAATCCTTGATGTGACACCTTTGTGCTACTTGTGAGAGTGAAATGAGTACAAAATCTTCTCATCCTTGTGCTTTCTCAACTCTGACGTGGCATTTATCTTGAGCTAGTTAATTAGAGCCTTAGATAAGACTGAATTAACCCTGGGTTTGTATAAACGAGCTCTTAAATTGTCCATTTTAGCCATCAATTGTAAAAAACCCTTTGATTTTTATAGCTAGGTGAAAGGAAGGTGATGATGAATAGTAGTTGTGTTTTTGGCGCCCAACTTTTCAACTGTAAAAGGTAATTCAGTTGTGAGTTTGGGATAATGACAATTCAAGTCCCTCACAATACTTTCTCCATTTCTAGTTATAAACAACTTTCGGAAATTGCAAAACTAGCCCTTGTGTTTTTTTAAGAAAAGTTAAGTGGACTAATAACTTGGGCTTATAAATGGGCTTTTGGGCCAAATGGATCCGGGTATAGAACTTTAGGGTTTTTTCAGGCCCAATAAGGTTTCTTGGGCCAATAAGGAGTGAGGGGCTATTTTTGAGCTTTCTAAATGAGGACTGAAATGTATATTATGGAGGTATTGTCTGTAGTAGGTTTACTGCTGTTGACTGGATTTGACTGCGGTCTTTGACTTTCTGGCTTCGGCTTTGATTCTTTGGCTTCTTTTTGTACTTTTCTGATTCTCGTGTCCGTGCTTGCCCGTTTTTTTGACTATTTGCTTGTGATTTTTTATATATCCGTACCTGCACACACAGAACACAAATACAAGCATATTTTGGCCATTTTTGGGTTTAATTGGGTTATTTTTAGGTAAAAACGGATATGAGTGTAATTCTTCACTTATCAAATTCCCCAAACTAAACAATATGTGTATCCCTCACGCATATCACATGCCTATAAACCAAATACCTGAAAATTCCCCAAAGAAACCTTGAAAAGTAGCAAGATTTGTTGAGAGAGTTAAGAGATCACAAGTTATAAAACACCCGAGTTTTCCTTTTTTCAAGATATTTCTCTTTTTATGATTTTATCTTGATAACTACTACCTAACTACAACTTAATTTGTGTTCCAATAATGTATGTGTTTTTCATTACCTCATTGTTAACTTTTAGGATCATAGAACAAAAAGCACGATTAAGTGTCTAAAAGATAACTTCATCATCCCCGATTTTTCACTTTTCATATGCTAAGCTTAAAAACAAGATCATTGTCATTAAAAGTCAAGGACACAAACACAACTCTAAATATAATTGTGTACTTACTTTCCTCCCACAAATCAATTTTGTATCTCAAGATTTTACTTAATCATATACCCAAAAAAAGCTCTTTAAGAACTTGAGTTCGATACTTATTAATTCCAAAAATAAAGCGTAACGGTTAAGAACGCAATAATTAGCTCCTAGCCCTTTTCAAAAGATCAAATATCATCAAGATTAAAGTCCACATCGAGGCAATCCAAAAATTTGCTTTTATTAGGACTACTTAAGCAAGGCAACCCATTCATGTCATATACCCTAAGGCTTTCTAAGACAGAATGGACCAATCTATTTGCACATATACCCTTAGGCTCTTTAAGCACAAAGTAAGACAAAAAAATTAAGCAACATTATTAAAACCTCAGTCCTTTAAAAGGCTACAACATCGGCCACGCCTCCGACAATATGTAGCAAACATATTTCAACTTCGGTAACCTCCTCGACCTTTTAGAAAGCTTTAAACAATCGGTTGTGAGCCGCAAGAAACAGTCAAACTTTTATCAGTCTTGGATTATTATTGAATTCTACTTTCCCGATATACCCCTAAGGCTCTTAGGAATAAGCAAAATATTACTTTATATGATACATATATATGCCAAATTAAGTATTCTGTGATGTGACCATCCTAATCACAAAGGAACTAAAGAAAAACTTCTATTTAACTAATATTACTCCAAAAAACCTTACACTCTAATTTATTAAACATTTATATAGAGGTGAAACAAGCTAATGGGAGAAAAAGCCACAATTAACACTTATGAGCTTGAAAGAGAACCAACTACTCTACATTTAATGTCATGACTTATAAATAACACTATCATTTCTTATTCTTCGTAATTTAAAATTCTAAGAAAGAAATTCGTGAACACTTAGCCATATAAAATCCAACTCGGCATATTTAAAATCTTACTTGAGATTAGCTCACAGTCTTCATTTACCTAAGATTCAAGTCTAGCATGTTTAAAGTCTACTTGAGATTAGCACAAACTATCATCATTAATTGTTAAGGGAGATATATATATATATATATATATATATATATATATATATATATATATATCTTTTTATATTTTAATATATTTTTTATATATTTTTTTTCTATAAATAAGAACTTAAAAAATTTAAAATTTTTGCTATTTTTGTGGGAAAACAGGTATGTGAGAACAAAACAATAAGCAGGTAACATCAAATCGATAGATTCCCTCCCCAAACTAAAACGAAACACTATCCTCAATGTTTAAGGTCGGGCCTCTACGAAAATCTAAGCCGTTTATGAATTATGCAAAGATAAATGTGAATCGATAAGATGAAAGGATATCGGATCTACCCAAACTAATTTTACACAAAGGATGAGAAGCTCGAGTAGAACGGGACAAATCAACCGGACATGAGAGGCTTCAAAATTTTTTTGGTTCGATCCTATAAAATATCACAACAAACAAGCAACAAACATCGAGAAATCTGAAAGAGTACAAGCCTCTCTTCAACACAACACATTAGATAATAGAAAGAAAATAGAAAGGATAAGCATGGGGTGAATTCCCATGAAGCGGCTTGTTTTTGGTCACCGAGTCACAAGCTCGACTCGATCCCTGAATTTTGTTATCCTTAGGGAAAGTTTGGAGATCCGAGATAACCAATGGTGGTGTATCCCCTCCATAATAGTGCTTAAGACGGTGGCAATT
>BQNB010129752.1:0-19062 GCA_026074375.1 Tanacetum coccineum | reverse complement strand
AACAACTTTAACAAAAGCTCTTTGGACTTTTACCCAAAGAATAAGCTAGAAAATTAGAAACTAAAATCTGTCCACAGAAAGTGCTAGTTTACTTCTACTTTTGAATTTTTGCTTATTGAGAGCTTAAAACTTGATGAAAATGAAAACTAAAAGTTGCTTGATGAAGCTTAAGATGTGCTTAAAGGAGATTTAAACTAAAATTAACCTATACTTAACAAGTTTAGAAAGAAAATAAAGCTGAAAATTGCAAAGTTTAATGAAACAGTTTTTAAAGCTTTTTTAAACTAAGCTTAACAGCTTATTTTTGAACCTTTGGAGCTGAGAACTTGGAAATAAGCTAACCTACTTTACTAAAATCAACCTAGCTAAAAAGATTTGCAAAGTTTTCATAGAAAATAGAAAAATATCAAAGAGTAAATTTAAGATTCTTTGCTGTTAAACTGTGCTTGCTGGTGCACTTGGTTTTGCTGATGCAGTGTGCAATGCTCAAAGATGAACTAAACTCTTAAGCCTAGCTCCTTCACCTAATGAATCTAAAACAGAACAACACAACTTTAAACTCTAAAATGCTTTTTAAATTCTTAAAATCTAAAACCTACAGTGTTCAAATGTGCCCTGGTGCTAAGACTATTAAATCAAGTGCCAAATTCCTATAATATGCAAACTAATGAATTAAACCTATTTGAATCCTTAAAATATGACTTAATGCAGCTAAAGCAAAGCAAATGACTCACTAACTTTGACTTTAAGAGTCAAATACTAGCTAAACCAAACACACCTTAAGGAAACTAACAGATTCTAAATGAGCTTTAAATTCTAGTTATAAGCTGAAATTTCTAAAACAAAATATCTAAACCTACTAATTTTGAATTGCTTAATAAGATTCTAAGCTAAAAATGATGGCTTATTAATAAGAAAAATAGACTTTCTCAGCTAGCCTAATACTATACTACTGAAATTTAAGCAAAATAAAATAAAAGAGATTAGAACCTGAAATGATGAATCTTCACACTAAGCTTTCCAAGAGTAGAAGCTTAGTGTTCTTATATGGCTACCATAGCCTCTAAACCTCAATAAGCTGGAATTTAGCTTAATACTCCTTGATCTTTCCAAATTGAGCTCAACTCTTCTCAAATTCCATGATTTGAGTGTAAATGAGTAAGAATTGCAAATGAATTGCTTAAGACAGAAATTTAGCTAAATTTTAGCTTATTAGAAGTAATAAGCTCTTATGAGCTTATTTAAAGCTTATTTGATTAATTCAACTTCAAACTGAAAAATGAAAGAGTATTAAAGGTGTAAAGTGACTTTTATTACTGAATTAAAGGAGTACAAGTGAAAAGAAATGATTACAAGAGCTTAAAGCTTAAGTGCTTAAAATGAAAGCTTAATTTGCTTAAAAATGGAAAAATTACAAAGTAAAATGTTTAAAACAGAAAATTAACTGATGAAATAACATGTAACTTGGTTGAATTACATTAAAACACTTGAAAGAAATACTGAATTTGAATTACACTAAAAAAAACATTAAAAAGTGGTGTAATGAGTCTCGGCTTGGTCTTCTTCTTTTTATAGGGACAGAGACAACTTTGGTCTTCTTGTTTGTGTTTGCTGTGTGTGTAGGAAGGTTCCCAAGGCAATCCTAGCCCTTTGTTTTGTCTTGTCTTCATCTCACCATTAAAAGGGTGCTTCGGGTTGAGTGATTTGACAGGGAAAGGGGTTATAAGGGTTGTGGGTTGTGGGGAAAGGTATGGGTGAGCTGTAGAGATGTACTAGGGTAGTGGTTTGGAGCTGAAACCATGGGAAATGGCTGGAAATGGTTTTGGCGCCAAGTGGGGGGGAGTACACAGTTGGTTGCAGTGTTTAAACGAAAAGATTGGAGATGGTGCAAAAGCAGCCCTCCATCTTTCTTCTTCTTGTCATTCTTTTTTAAGCCCTTTTTTAGTTATAAACATGTTTGGAAAATGGCAGCTTAAGTCCCTCCGTTTTTTATAACAAAAGACATAAAGAGACTTTAGGAAATTTCATTTTTGGTCCCTGCTGTTTATTAACTAAAGAAATAAAGAAAGTTAGGGAGAATTGCAAAATCAGTCCTTGTGTTTTATTTTCCTATTTTTCTTAATAAAACAACTTTCAAAACTTGGCAATTTTGGCCCTTTTTCTTTATTTTTTCATTTTTAATTATAAAACAAAGTTTTAAAATTTACATTTTTGGTCCTTGTGTTTTATAAAAAAGTAGTTTTGGGCTTTTGTTGGGCTTGGGCTTGTATTGGGCCCACTGGGTTTGGGTTTGGGCCCAATAAGGTACAGGTTTGGTTATTGGGCTTTTTCAAGCCCAATAAGGTTATGAAGTGGGTTTTGTGTGTACAATGGCTGAGATTGGCTGTAACTGGGCTAGGATTGGGCCTTCAAAGTCTTCACAGTCTTTGTCAATTGCACACAAATGGGCTGTTGTAATTGATTGAGGGCCCATTTGGTCTTCACAGTCTTCATAATAATACTATTGGGCTTTCCCGGCCCATCAGATGGGTTAAGATTGCATTCAATAGTATCTTCTGTTCGGCGGACGGTTTGACTTGTGATTGCTGCAGTATTGGGACTCTGACTTTGGCATTTTTGGACTTTGGCCTTGATTTTGCACAGTCTTTTCCATTCCATGCTCAGTTTTGTCATTTTGGCTTGGTTTTCTGTCTTTTTGTTGATTTCCACTTCCTGCACAATACAAATGCAAAACAAACATATATTTGGCAGTTTTTTGTCTGTTTTTGGTCATTTAAGCTCGTTTTTATAGGTAAAACATAATGTCTTGACTTTAGATATGCACAATTGGTCGCCAGTGCTCATCAGGAGATTCACAAAATTTTAAAAGAAGAAAATTTTCCTATCATCAACCAAGTGGATTCTAGACTTCAAAATTTTGAAATACAATTTCCGCTCCCAAGAAGCAGCTAAATTTTTTTGAGACTTTAAATCTCTTGCAAAGAAGCTGATGAACTCCTTCGCTAGGACAAGACATCTGGAATTGGATATTGAGCGTCTCTTGAGAGGTGCCAGTGTCAGTCAAGACATTATGTCTTTTGTGACAAAATCCATCGGTTGTAGATTCATTCAAATCTCCAAAACTGAGCTTGACCGTACGAAAGATCGTCTTGATAATTGTATCATTAAAAAGGAGGAAAGAATATGCTAAACTTTGGAATGAATGGTACAAAAAGTGTGGAAGTAATGCACATATGACAAAAATTTCGTACGATAAAGCTTATAATGACATGCAACAAAAAATCGAACGGTTGCAAGCTCAGTTGGGAGATCTCAAGGGTAAGAGTTGTGATACTCAATGTGCATCAAATACCCTTGATCCTTTGTCTCAGAAACTTGAAAATGAGAATGTAGAATTAGAGTTTCAGGTTCGGAATTATGAAAAGGAAATTGCTCACCTTAAGACCACATACAAAAACCTGTTTGACTCTATCTCTGTCACACGTGCTCAAACTAAAACGATAATTGACTCTTTGCAAAACAAATTACATGATACGATCTATGAAAATGCTAAGCTAAGAGCCCAGTTATTTGATAAAGTTTCTGAACAAGTGGACACCACCAAAGGTACGAGTACGAATACTAAGTTTGCAAATCAATCAACCGAGAGGAAACCGTCTTTGCAACCTGTAAGAAAAAACCTTGTTGTGAGACAACCAAATGCATTTCAATCTGAACATACAACATCATCAAAAAATCGGGTTCCTCAAAAGGTTGATAAGACGAACGATTTGTCAAAACCAGTCACTTCAAACTCGGTACCCACACCACAAGAATCAAAAATTGTGAAACATGATAATGTGATTGCCCCAGGAATGTTTAGGATTAATCCTTTCAAGCCTTCTAGGGAAGAAAAGTATGTCCCTAACAAAAGTTAAAGCGTGCGTTAGGACAAATCCAAATCATCCGTTTAACGACCTCATGTCAGTCAACACTAGAAGATGTTTAATTCTGACTCAAATGGTTTATCTTCTACAGGAGTAGACAACACTGCTAAGACCAGAAGGCCACAGCCTAGGAGCAATACAAAGAATGATAGGGTCCCCTCTGTGTTAAGGGTAGTTGAACATGATATAAAGAAGTTGAAGGTAGAAACAACCATAGGAATTACTGCTTTCTAAGAATACGAAAACATATGTCATCTGAATGTAAACACGTTAAGCTTGATATTCGGAATGATAAATCTGAAGTTATTTGTGCTATGTGTAAGCAATGTTTAATCACTGCTAATCATGATGTCTGTATGCTTAATTATGTGAATGACATGAATTCTCGTGGCAGAAAACAAAAGGCAAATGTTTCAAACACTGAAAATCAAAAGAAACAAAAGCCAAAGGTTATAAAGCCTAAGAAAGTAGGGTCCAACGAAAGACTTGCTTCACCTAAGCCTAGTAAACCTAGATTTTGCCTTAGGTGGTCACCAACTGGAAGATTTTTTGACATTAAAGGAAAAATAATCGCATCCAGTGAATCTGAGAGTCAATCTGACTGCTCTAATGGTGATAATGCTTGTACTTCTAACCCTTCGGAACCTAAAATCAAACGGTTTCCAAATTCCACTTCTTTTCTTGGCAGGTTATCCAAATTTGTTTATGGTGCGTCGACTCGGGTTGCTCCAAGCATATGACCGGGAATCTAAAGCTTCTCATCAATTTCGTCTGGAAGTTTTTGGGAACTGTTCGCTTTGGAAATGATCATGTTGCTGCAATTTTGGGTTTCGGTGATCTTCAATGGGGAAATATTTTGATCACCAGGGTTTATTTCGTTGAGGGCTTGGGGCACAATCTGTTCTCGGTTGGGCAGTTCTGTGATTCAGATTTAGAGGTTGCTTTCAGAAGGAACTCTTGTTTTGTCAGAAATCTAGATGGTGTTGATTTGTTAAAAGGAAACCGTTCAACAAACCTTTACACCATCAATCTCCATGAAATGGCCTCTGCATCCCCAATTTGCCTCATGGCTCGAGCAACTTTACCAAGTCATGGTTTTGGCATTTATCGTTTTTATCCACCCTCAACTTTTGACACCATCAATGACCTTGCCAAAAACGATCTTGTCTCCGGTCTTCCAAAATTCAAATATCATAAAGAACACCTTTGTCCCTCATGTGAGCAAGGAAAAAGCAAAAGGGGTCTCACCCCACACAAACACAGTTCCAAATTTAAGCAGAGGTTACACCTTCTTCATATGGATTTGTGTGGTCCAAATGGGAATTGCTAGCGTAAATGGAAAGCGATATGTTTTGGTGGATTGTGGGACGATTTGCTCACGTTACACTTGGGTACATTTTTCTCAGAATCTAAAAGATGAAACACCAGAAGTAATTAAAACCTTCCTGAAGAGAATTACTGTCCTTTTTCAATCTCATGTCATCGTCATAAGAACCGACAACGGCACATAATTCAAAAATCAAATCCTTAAAGAATACTTTGATAGTGTTGGCATCTCTCACCAAGCATCTTCTGTCAGAACTCCTCAATAAAATGGCGTCGTGGAACAAAGAAATCAAACGTTAGTAGAGGTTGCTAGAACAATGTTGATTTTCTCTTGTGCACGTTTAGTTCTTATGGGATGAAGCGTATTGCTTAATGCGTTGCTACACTCAAAACCGCTCCATCATTCACCGTCGATTTAACAAAACACCATACGAGCTCATTAACGGTAGAAAACCGGATATCTCCTTTCTACATGTATTCGGGGGGGCTCTGTGTTATCCCAAAAAATAACCGTGAAGATATTGGGAAGCTTGGTGTGAAATGTGATATAGGCTTTTTCATTGGTTATTCTGCTACTTCGTGTGCTTACAGAGTTTACAACCAAAGGACAAAGAAAATCATGGAGACGATGAATGTCACTTTTGATGAGCTTTTAGCAATGGATTTTGAACAGCGCAGTTCAAAACCCAGGCTTCAAGGGATGACTTCCGGACAAATCAGTTTAGGACTCGATCTTACTTATGCTCCATCAACAATAACATCTAAAAAACCAACTGAATGTGAATTGGATTTATTGTTCAAAGCTATGTATGATGATTACATTGGTGGTAAACCATCATCTCCTACAAAAACTACTCCGGCTGCTCAAGCACCTCAAGTTCTTCAGACTCCAACGGCATCTACAACAACAACAGACTCCGCACCGACACCAACAAATTCATCTCCTCAAGCTATAGATATTGATGAGGTCAACACTAAGATTTGGGGTCTTATTGACACTTTGGGGACATATTGTTATAAACCGAAATCTTTATTTACGTTGTTGAACATTTTGAAGCCATGGGTTATGTAATAAACAAGTATTTTGTTAATTCAATGTATCTTTTCAAACGACACGTTAGTTGTCGTTCTCTGATCTTGTGCTATTGACCAATATATTGTAACGCCTTCGGATATTCAACATTCCGCTGCATACTCAGATTTGAGGGTGTTACATGGTTGAGGGATTGGACCTGTACGTTCATGAAAATAAAAAATGTTCAGAGTTGGTGGTTCATTTTGATTTTGCGGACGGGAGTTCGGATGGCTGCTTTGACAAAAGCTTGAGGGTGCGTGTTTGCTGCGCTTGATGTGGACGCTCCGGTCCGTGACCCTTTTAGTAAGTATTTTTTTCTAATATGGTATTCGAGCTGAGAAGGTCTACCATCAGTGTTTCAGGATGCCATGAGGTATAGCAATGTCCTTGACCGGTTTGACGAATTCATTTGTTTCATCCCAGCCTTCATGGTCATAGAGGGCGGGGTTCTCAATGATTTCCCAAGATTCGTCGGTGTTCTTATTGCAAAGTTTGCCGCCAGCGGCGCGGTCAATTCACAACTTATAATAAAAAGGAGACGATGATCTAAAAAAATTGATATTTGAAAGCCAACGATATCTTGGTCTGATAAGGGACTTTTTGGAGTAAGTCCTTAAAACGAGTCTATGCTTCGGATAAAGATTCTCCATGATGTTGTTGGAACATCAGTATATCATTGCGGAGTTTTGCGGTCCTTCCTGGTGAAAAGAATTGAGCAAGGAATCGGGTAGTAAGATCCTCCCATGTGGTGATGGATCCTGCTGGAAGGCGTTAAGCCAATTGCTAGCTTGATCGCGAAGGGAAAATTGAAATAAACACATGCGCGTTCTTTCCCTATTTTCACGTCAGGTCAAGTATTCCACAGTTTAACGGAAATCCTTGAGGTGTTTATTTGGATTCTAGACCGAAGTTCATGGATATGAGCATCCGTTTTGCACCAACCGAATGGTGTCGGATCGAAAAGGTACCACATTGTTCCCTACGGGGAGCTCAATGGTATTCCTATAGCCCTCGTAGCTAGGTTTGGATTAGTCTCCTAGAGTACGGATAGGATTCTCGTCTTCCATGGTGGTTGACGAGAATGAGTTATGAAACAAATAGCACAAAGAAAAGATAGACTACAAGAAAGCTAATATGCGGAAGTTAAAGTCTCACTTGAAAGGATTCAAGCGAGTAGAACTAAGCTAAACTATGATCAAAACCTAACTATTCCCCAGGCGGCGGCGCCAAAAACTTGATGTGCGGTCATCGTAGGACTTCTACATGAGAAGTTTTACAACTCCCTAGGCAGTGCACCTAATCGTTGTTGTAACACCCCCACAAAGATCACAACGCAGCGGAATACCACTTGGGGTGCTACTTCATAATACGCAGCGCTAGATACAAGAGAAAGACCTCTAAATGTGTCGTTTGTAAAACAATCTCGTTGATTTTCTGAAATCAAAAATAATAGTTGTCCCTCATTATTTGATCACCATGAAAAACTTGAATGTAAAGACTCCAATGCACTTCAAGTAAGCCAAGTATCTATATCATGAGAAAAACATGCCTTTAAAACGGTTAACATATATAGTTGGGAATTAATCAGGTTTATATAATTGTATAATTCCAGGACCGCAAGAAAATGATCTCTTCCCTGTGGACAGCATCCATGAAACCATCACAGAATGTAAATTATGTTTACCTAAGTTCATGACACCGAAGCTCGAATATATGAATACAATACATTAATTATTTGCCTACATTGCCGTTGTGATGATGTTCAACCCCTGTAACATCCAACATACGACATGCTTTAACGTTCTTTCCAGTGATAGATAGTCACTCGAACGGGGATGTCAATCCCCAAATTTTATCTAATGTTTTTTAATAACACTGCGCTTCCCCAAACCAGAAATTAACAGGTCATGATTCTATGGGCATTGTGGGTGCTCGCTACTTAGGCAAACACATAATATCATGATAAAATGTACACTTGCGTCATTTATAATCCCAAAGCATGTTTTCACCCCAAAACTTGTAAATCATAATTGTAAAAACATGGGGGCTAATGAACTCACTTGCATGCAACGATCAAAATAAATAACCGAATAAAATCACACGAAGAGCAGCAAAGCAACGATCTCGTCCTACGACTATATTTATGTCGCTGTTTACAACATGTATAAAAGTACTATCAACGATGCGTACATCGTTACAATGAAAACATATATATATATATTTATATATATGTTTACATACATATATGTGATGAGAAATCCACTTGCGCGTCTTTAAACCTTAACCCTTAGTATATTATATGTATATATATTGTTTTCCGTCCAATCATAACTTGTCTCGTATATTTACAGAAAGTTACTATTTTTAGACTCTCCGTTTTTAGAACCGAACTGGAGTCTTAAATTAATTAATTGAATATTAGATCAACCGACTTTAGTTTGACACCGCCTAGTCTTAATTTTAAACTGACAATCCTCGCGGCAAGTATATACGTCATACGAACAACTTTCGTGTTTCGCCGGAATGCTGAAACGGACTCGGAAAGTGTCAAATCTTTATTAATAAACTGTAGATTTAATATTATTATTAAAATAACCTTTTTTTCTACTAAGTGTATATTCCGATTTTCACTCCAGTTGTCTTCGTTATTCGGGAATAGTTAAAATGTTCGTTTTATATAAAAACGTCGGTCCAAAATTATAAATTGGTTATATTTTGTTAAACCAATGTCCTGACTTTTCAAAGTCTCGAATCCCGAATCTCATGTTCTGTTTGTCTCACCTTTATCCGTTATAACAACGCGCAAGACCGTTTTTTGCTCATAAAACTCATATAAAATACATTTAATATTGCGTATACATTTATATCAATCCGTTTGTATATTAATAACATTTATACTTACGTCGCAAGTTTGATTAGATTTTCTCACATAGATCCAATTGTAATAAATGAAACAAATAAAATATTTATGGTGCAAAAAAACAAAACGCTCAACTTTTGTGTCTGATTTATCAAAACCAAACAAAACCCTTGTAGACCAAACACCCTTTCGGCTGTTAAACCTAAACCCAAGACGCCCCCTTGCGGGCTGTCCCCCTTAATGCCAAACGCACTCCCCTAAATCCGTTTTAAATAACCAAACGCACCCTTATGTGGGGCTTATGCAACAAACCAATCGCACTTATTTCGGTTGGAAAAACACAAAACCAAACGCAAGCCCCTTGTGCTGACCCGATTCCAAACGACACGCTTTGGTTATGATACACAGCGCCAACCGCACCCTTATGAATTTTAAATTTTTCTGGTGTTAAACCTCATAAATACACAAACCCCTTGGTGTTGTAGCATAGACAAACGCACTCTGGCAGTGTGACAAACATAAAACCAACACACCCTGAGTCTGCCGCGGTGAGTGGTGCCCAACCAAACCAGCCTCTTCGGCTGTTATACCCAAACCAAACGCACCCTTGCGTGTGAAACCCGAGAACCAAACGCCTTGGTGGTGGCTGTTAGCCAAACGCACCCTTGTGGGCTGTTTAACAGCCAAACAAGCACCCTTTGGGGTGTTAACCCACAACCCGACGCACCCTAGTCTTGTATAACAACCAACGAACACCCCTTTTTTGTGTTAACCCGAAACCGGACGCACCCTCTTCGGGTGGTGGCTGTCCCACAACAAACGCACCCTTTTCGGGTGGTTTTTTACATCTTAAACGCCCTGTTATCCTGGTGTGCAAAACCAAAGCACCCTCTTGTGTGTAGAACTAAACCCGACACCCCTTTTGTTGCAAACCAACCCGACAACCCTTTTTCTTGATGTATAAATAAAACAACGCACTCCCAGGTGCCATATTTAAAACCACACGCACCCTTGGCTGTCACGGTGGTGATGGCTGTGGTGACATGATGATGATGGTATAATGATCATGGTGGTGGTATGACTGTCGTGGCGTCGGGGGGTGGTGGAGGCGCGTGGTGGTGGGAATCGGATAGATTCCTGGGATTAGGTATATCTTTTTTTCATTTTGGGACTCGCCGAATAAAAAGGTCACTGTGGTATATGTTTTCCGGGGCGGCGGCGTGGTGGTGGCCGGAATCCGGCGGTGGGAGCTCGCCGGAGAAGATGAGAGGGAGAGAGAGTATAGCATGTGTGTGTTTATATTTGAAAAAAAATGAAATGAAAATGTTATAAAACTTTTATATATATTAAAAGTTTTAAATAAAAGTGTCAAGTATAAATAACTTTGGGGTAATTTATGTAAATATCACCCAGGGACTAAAAGTGTAACTTGTGAGTGATATTTTGTAAAATAGTGGTTCGGGACTCGTTTGAACGACTTAACGGATGATTCAACGCACGAAACTTGCGCCATTGTTTTCTAAATCATTTTTCTGATAAAAATGAGTATTCACTCGACTAATTTTCGTAAACGTTTTATAAAATTTATTTAAAACGTTTATTATTTATTTTGTATATTTCCGATAAACTTGTCCGTAAAATGATCATTTTACTCGAATATTTGCGTCTTCAACAAACGTCACTGAATAAAATGTTAAATAATTTATTAAATATTCTTATTTAATAAAACGTGATAATTAAATGAATTTAATTATTTTGTGCAGGGGGTACTCGTTCTGATTCTAAAATCTTGCTGAGGGCATTTTCAGTCACTTCTGACTGTTTTCGGGTTCGGTTCAAAACTAAAAAGTTGTCGGAAATGTCGTTTTACATAAATTGCTTTAGATGTCCGGAATAACGCAAAAACGTGATTTTAGTGCTCGTTTTTGATAAATCAACTTCGGGATAACATATATCTCTTTTAAATATGTTCCGAAAATTTACTGGTTACGCGGTAATCGCTTTTATGTGACAATAAAATACCAAAAGTTAAAAAGTCAAGTCAGACCCTAAAAGTCAAAGGGTAAAATCGTCATTTGAAATTTTGAAAATTCTCGGATGTTACAGTACCTACCCCTTAAAGAAATCTCGTCCCGAGATTAAATTTGTGTTATCCGTTTGTTTGTGACCAAGGAAAGGATTAAGGTTTTATAAACTTGTTCTAAACAAGTCGCTGATAAACTTTATTCAGCATAATTCGGTTGATTTACTCTTTCTAATCGATCAGAAATTTTGGCTAGGTTTTTCCAGGATATTTAATCCATCAAAATGGGTATCTCAAAATATATCATTCCAGATCTTATGACTGGTATAACCGCGTTATAAGGAAAGTCTCATTATAGTGAAAACCTCAAGAAGAAGGTGTAGTCGGTGAGTATGTTTGTACAAGTTTTCTAAATGTCGTAGGACGGAGTCTCGTTTCTACTATTCTGTAATGTACGATGATTCACATAAAGTGGCTTATGTATGTAAGTACCCACTTATTGGCAGAGTTACTAGGATGTTTTAGCGACCCTAAGTCTTGCCATACTAGTGGCCCGAAATGAATAGTCCAACTATCTGTTTCATCGATAGAAAAGGGTTTATCTGTTTAGGGGAGTTGCATTTACTATTGGATAAAGTTGTATCAGTCGGGGGACCGTCAGGACCCCAACAACAGGAGCCATAAGTCAATACTATATCAAATGGTGAGGGGATGCCGAGAGAATGAGGACCATTTGAGAAACAAGATTCCCAGATAAAGTTTAACAAATGGAGGAGCTCGCGGAAGAGCTTATGCGATAGACGGCGGATTATGGTACTCAGTCGCTTGTTTAAGGACGAATCAACTCCATTAACTCAAGTGTGTAACAAGTCTGTTAGTTCCACGAACAGTTCGTGATCGCGAGGATTAGCACTGACAAAAGTAATGACTTTTAGGAATGAGATAAGTGTTCCGAGGCGAGGTCTTTAAGCTTCTGCTGAGTAGTAAGACACGATTGTGTTTCTAGACCTTTATAACGAATTCCGGTGATTATCCGAGTCATGTTCTTACCTCGTTTTCACTTGGATTCCATTAAGCCCTCTCCATTTATATTCATCATTTAGCATAAAGAAGCGTCCTAATTTATGTAATGATAAATTTTTAAACTTATGTTCGGGGATTTATAATTTTACTGTATTTAAATGAAGAGGCGTCCCATTAATCATTTCAAATATAACACAATTATAAACATGCATACTTAATAATTCCCGATGCAAACGCTTCCGTCTCAATAACTTCAAGGTGATGGATGACATTACGATGCATGTGCTCTAATGAGTATGGGACGAGTGATTTAAAACTCGTCTTTGGAAGCTGGGAGTAAAAACTGCCAGGCGAGATCAACATAGAGTTCAAGATAATTAATGAGTACTCGGTTAGAGTAAATAAGGTAAAAGATCTCTATGAACGAATCAGCTATAGCGATTATCATATTCAATCTTCCTATTCAAGTCCCGCCCAATACAAGACTTCGCAATACTTAGATTCATCATAATCCCATGTGAAACTGAACTGTGACGGGCTTTGTTAACATAGCAATTATCATTCAATCCTCTATTACAGTCCCGCCCACATATTAAGACTTGTAATACTTAGATTCATACATAATTCCATGTAAACAAAACTGTGACGGGCTTTGTTAACATAGCAATTATCATATCAATCCTCATATTACAAGTCCCGCCCATACAAGACTTGTAATACTTAGATTCATACATAATTCCATGTAAACAAAACTGTGACGGGCTTTGTTAACATAGCAATTATCATATCAATCCTCATATTACAAGTCCCGCCCATACAAGACTTGTAATACTTAGATTCATACATAATTCCATGTAATAAAAATTATTGACGGGTCTCCGTTGTAATACAATTGTATTTAAAGCTATGAAGGAAGATAAATCCTTAGAGACCATTGTTAACTTACAATGTCTGAGAAGAAATGAGAACATTGTGCAACTCACAATGTCAATGAAGTAAGATGAGACATGTATAACTCACATGTCTGTTGGTTAATCGAGGACATTGTGGCAAATCACAATGTCTTAAGAATGATTGAATATTTATATAAAAACTTCTTTATATAAATAAAGTTGCGATATACGCAATAAGATGTAAGCATTTATTATTTACATTTATTTATGTCACGTAGCAATTAATGCATAGCAGTAATGTGGCACATAAGCATAGTAGCGTGTTCGTTGCACTTTGAAATATATTTGATGTGATGCAATGTTTGTGAAAACGGTTATAGTCTAGGGTAAAATATGCAACCTAGTTCTCTATAACCAGTGCTCTGATACCAATCTGTAACACCCCAAAAAGATACAAAGCAAGCGGATACCACGTGGGTGCTACTACATAATGCACAGCGCTAGATTACAAGAGAACGAACCTTCCTAATTGTGTCGTTTGTAAAAAACTATCTCGTTGACTTTTTTGAAAATCAAAATAAAGTTGTCCCATAATTCGCGATCACCATGAAAAAAACTTAATTGTAAAGACCTCCAATGCACTTCAAGTAACCATGTATTATATACCTGAGAAAAACATGCTTAAAACGGTAACATAAAGTTGGTGTATTTCAAGGTTTATATAAATGCATAATCCTGGACCACAAGACTTTCCCTGGTGGACATTTGCATCCCATGCAACCATTCACAGAATGTATTTGTTTACCTAAGCTCATGACACGAAGCTCGACATATTGAATACATACATAAAAATATGCCTACATTGCCGTGATGATGTTCAACCTGTACATCTAACATACGACATGCTATTAACGTTCGTTTCCGAGTGATAGCTAGTACTCGAAGGGGAGGTCAATCCCAAATAGTTCTATTTATTAAACACTCGCGCTTCCAATCCAGAATTAACAGTTTCATGATTCATGGGCATTGTGGGTTCTCGCTACTTAGGAAACACCATAATCATGATTAAATGTACACTTGCGATAATTTATATAAAACCAAAGCATGTCTTCTCACTCCCCAAAACTTGTAAATCTATAATAATTGTATAACATGGGGGCTATGAACTCACTTGATCACGATTAAATCAAATAACCGAATAAATCACAACGATAGGCAGCAACGATCTCGACCAGAACTATAATTATGTCGCTTGTGGAATACAACATGTATAATAAAGTAACTATCAAGATTGCGTCATCGTTACATGAAAACATTATAAAATTATTTATTTAGATGTTTACATACATATATCGTGTGAGAAAATCCTAATTGCGCGTTTTAAACTTTAACCTTAGTTTATTATATGTATATATTATTATTGTTTTCCGTAATGATCTTAAAACTATTAATTGAAATAATATATTAACCGACTTTATTTTATCATTCAAAATCGTACTCATAATGTATTAATATTAATTAAAATATCCGTTGACTTTTACGTTGACCTTTAGTTTTGACCCGCTATATCTCAAGTTTTAAAACTGATAAGCCTCGCGGCAAAGTAAAACGTCATTACGAACAACTTTCGTGTTTCGCCGGAAGGCTGAAACGGACTCGAAAGTGCTCAAATCGTCTAATTAATAGATCTGTCAGATTTAATATATTAAAAATAACTTATTTTCTATTAAAGTGTATATTCCGATTTCACTCCAGTTTCTTCGTTATTGGGAGTTACAAGTCCCGTTTTATGTCTAAACGTCCGTCAAAATATAATTTGTTATATTTTGTAAACCAAAGTCTGACTTTTCAAAGTCTCGAATCCCGAATCCCATGTTCCGTTTTCTGCTCTTAATTATTCGTTACAAAACGCGCCAAAGTCTGTTTTTAGTTCAAACCTCGTATAAACTATATCTAGTATCGCTTATACATTAATATTAATCCCGTTTTAAATATTAATATCATATTTTACTTAGACGTCGCAAGTTTCAATGGATTTCATCACATATAATTAATCGATCAATATAAACGAAATAATCGAATACTTTTAAATTAAACGCACCCTTTTTCGGTGTCAACACAATCAAACGCACGCGTTTCGGTGTCACAATAACAAACGCACCCATTTCCGTTGCAAACCAAACCCGACCAAACAACCCGACGCCCCGGCTGTCCCCGGCTGTTTCGCAGCCAAACACACGCACCCGACCCGGTCGGTTGTTAACCCATAACCCGACCGCACCCTTTGCGGCTGACCCGAAACCCAAACCAACCCAAACCCGACGTTTCCTCCCCCCGGCTGTCAAACCCAAACAAATCCACCCTTGGTGCTTATGAATAAAACCAAACGTGCCCCGGCTGTTTAGACAGCCAAACAAACAAACTCCCCTAGCCCGACTGACCTAAACCAAACAGCCCCCTTGTGGGCTGTTTTAAATACCAAACGCACCCTAACCGGTGCCGGAACAATCCAAACGCACCCGCTGCGTTTTAACAACCAAACGAGCATCCTTCGGACACCCCAAATAGCCCTTGCGGCTGTTACTACCAACTCAAACACGCCCTAGGCGGGGCTGTTACAAACCAAACGGACCCGCTGCGGTTCTAAACCCCGAGCCAAACGCACCCCTACCGGTGCAAAACCAAACCTGCCGCACCCCTTTTTGTACCAAGACCCACCCCGACTCCCTCTTCGGTGGCTGTCACCCTGACCCACCCCATGGTGGCGGCTGCCCACCGAACCAAACCACCCTCGTGGTGGTTTTATACCGAAACAAACACCCCTTGCTGTGAGTTGTTTTGCACCCGAACCAAACACCCTTTTTGTGAAATAACAAACCAACCGCACCCATGGCTATTATAAACAGCCAAACGCACTCTCGGCTATTATAAACACAACCCAATCGCACCCTAAGCTACTAGTATGAACAACCAAACACACCCTTGGGGTGGGCTGTCACCGAAAACAACACCCCTTGTGGTGGTGTTTTATACCGAAACTAACCACCCCTTGAGGTGGTGTTTATGAAAATGGGACGATAATGATGATGGCAGCGAGAGGGTGGCGGTGGTGGTGGCAGTGGTGGTGTTGATTTAGATGGTGACGCGTGGGTGCGAGTGAGCATGGGGATCGGGTAGATCCGTTGGCCGGAAAAGTTCGCCGGAAAACTTTTCCGGCGGCGGCGGCGTGGTGGTGACCGGGTCCGGCGGTGGTGGTGGTTGGCCGGATAGTTTGAGGGAGAAGAGAGAGTTTAATGAGTGTGTGTGTATATGTATGAGTGGAAATGAAATAAATGTTATAAGTTTATATATATATATATATATATAAACTAAAGTGACAAGTTGAAATAGTCCAGGGTTCGTTTTGTAACTTTTTAGTAAAATTTCGATACGTATCGGTTCGGGACTCGTTTGAAGGACTTAACGGATGATTCAATACACGAAACTTGCGCCATTGTTTTCCGAATCATTTTTCTGATAAAAATGAGTATTCACTCGACTAATTTTTGTAAACGTTTTATAGAATTTATTTAAAACGTTTATTATTCATTTATATATTTTTCCGACAAACTTTATCCGTAGAAATAAATTTTAACTTCAATAATTGTGTTTTTAACAACGTTTCCGATTATCAAGATAATTAATTTATTAAATATTTTTATTTAATAAATTATGATGATTAAATACAAATTTAATTATTTTAGGTCGGTACGCGTTGTGTTCAAAATATTTACGAGGGCATTTCTGTCACCTTCTAACTGTTTTTGGGTCTCGGGCAAAACTAAAAAGCTGTCAGGAATGTCATTCCACGTCAAATTGCTTTAGAGTCCGAGTAATGAAAACGTGCTTTAGATGGTCATTCATATAAGTCAAGCCAGACCCTAAAAGTCAACGATTGAAATCGTCATTCAAAGTTTCGAAAATTCTCGGATGTTACACATAACCTTCTAGACTTGCTGTCTGAAATCTATCCTTGACTAATCTATACAATTCCAACACATCTTGCCTATCAAAATCATAAAGCATTGCACTAAATATCTTGTAATGTTTAACACTTCCATCTGCTCTTTTGATTTGATAATAGTATTTATCATTTGCTAGAATCTGTGTCTCCCATTCAACTATTGGATACTTTGTTGCTAATGATTCAACATCAAGACTTTCTTTTTCTGGAACAATGTTCAAGTAAACTTGAAGTTCTTCTTTCTCAGCATCATCTTCTAACTTCTATTTCTTAGCACTTTCTTCACTAAGAGTTTCTCTTGCTCTTTTCCTAGCAAGTGATTTCTTTCTTCTTCCTCTAGTTTTCTTTTCACTATCTTTTTCCTTTTCAGAATCCATAGGTATAAAGGATTGAATTTGATCCCATACTCTTTCAAATATAGGTCTTCTTTCTTCATAACTCATTCCTTTAAAGTGACTCATCTTGTATCCACCTTGATTCTTCAGATACATGCATATGTTCTTCCTGACTTCAGCTACAGATAAAGGTCTATTCTGAAGAGCATGGTATCTTAACACAGAATGATCACTCCAATCAATATCATGAGATTCTTTAGCTACAACTTCTTCTCTTTCATCTAACTTCTTTTGTAATTCTAAAGCTGTTTCAAAATCAAACTTCTCTTTTCTTGATTTTCTTTGGTGGCTCAGATTCTTGCATAATGGCTTTTTCTTTATCCTTTACTTTTGATGCACTCCTCCTAATATAGACTAGTGTTTCAGCACCACTAATGTCTTCAGCAGTAGAAACTCTTGGAGGGCTAACAGTACTAATGGAAGCACTAGCAGTGGTAACTGTTGCATCAGCAGTACTAACTGCTATATTGGCAATACTAATCTCCAGCCCAGCAGTAGTAATAGGTATACTGGCAGTAGCATCAAAATCATATTCCATGTCTTGCTGAGGTTGTACCAATGAGATTATGGGATCTGTATCAATATCAGAGATCTTCCTCCTCTGTTTGGAAGAATCCTCTGCAACATCTTCATCCTCTGAAATAACAATCCTAGCCCTTCTCCTAGCTTTGCATGTCTTGACATTTTTCTCTAACTTTTTCACTCTTAAAATGAGTGTTGTAAGAGCAGTACTATAAGTCTTCTTTGTCTGCTGCAAGTCCTTCTCCAAAACTTCAATTCTATCTGTCAACTTAGTAACCAAATCCATCAATTCATGTTGTTGCATACTGCCCTCATCACGTCCAAGTGAGTGAACACTATGGAGAGGTGATTCATAGGGCATTGGAGCAGCCTCCTCAGTAGGTGTGATGGGTGGTTGTGAGGTGGATAGGACACTGATTGACGTGTGATGGGATGATAAGGATGGTGAAGATGTTATTTTACAAGGGGATGTCTCAGGAGTAGTTTGGATAGATGGTTCTACACCCTGAGGCTGAACTAGCATTGTGTTAAACAATGGAGTAATCACCCCAGAATATCCCTTAGAGACTCTCTTCATGTTGCTGAACAGTTTGTGTGTAAAGGAAGGAGTAGGATAGGTTCTTGTATGAGGGAAAATAAGTCTTTGGTGTTTGTTCAAAAATATTTGTATGAATCAAGGATACATAAAAAACATGTGTATGCTATCCAAATTCTTTACCATGGCATCAAAAATGAATTTTGAAAAGTTAAAAGTCCTGTTTGTTGCCAGGCATATGATAGCAGTAGCTGTGTTGCTACTAAACTGCTCCCAAGCAGTCTTCTTAGGACTCAAGCAGTGGTGTCCCTTTTGAAAAGTAAGACTATCAAAAGTAGTTACATACCCCATAAGAGCCAATTGCTCAAAGATTTCTGCAGTAAGGAGAGAGGAAATGCCTTTAGAATCTTCAAGCTTGAGATGCCTTCTAATGGAGCCCTCTGAAACTGTTATCTTGACCTTTCTATCAATGGTTGCTGTA
>BQNB010129751.1:2756-19062 GCA_026074375.1 Tanacetum coccineum | reverse complement strand
AAAAAACTCAAATGCCACGTTTTTACTTAAAAACTTTTGATTTACTTAACTAAATGGACTGAAACACTCAGCCAAAGATGGCTGAGAGTTCCAAACCCATGTACATCCCCATTTGACCCATATTGCCCTTTAAGCCAAACACCCCCTTATTTTTAAAAATCTTTTAAACAAAATGTTTTTGACTCAAACCTGAGCTAATTAGTTAACTCTATGATTAATGAACTGAGTTAAGGGCAAAATAAGACAAGTTAAACAGATTTAAACATATATCCTTTAACCTTGTGATTTCAACAGTAGCAAAGCAACGAAATTTTTCATAAATCTTGAAAATTAAAGAAAAATTAACAATATTACAAAGTAAACATTCTGAAAACTTTAAATTACAATTTTAAATTAAAAGTTAAATAAAAGAAAGCTAGTAAAAAGGTGTCTTTTTCGGCTGTGTGTGTCTTCGTTTTATATGAGCCCCCTTGCTTCTTTCTTCTTCTTGTTGTGTTTGTTGTGTGTGTACAAAACCCAGCTAACATTCCTAGCCCTAGGATCACACTTGTGTTTCTTTTTAGCCTTTTTCCGCCATTGATTTGCCTCGAACCTTGGGGGATTGCCAACCTGGCATCTAAAACCTGTTAGTGGGGTGTGGGAATGGGTTAAACCGGGTAAAGGGTTGTGTGGGTAAAAGATGGGGTGGTAACATGTGATATTGAAGGTTTTGAGGAGGTGGCGGGAAAGGTTGAGAGGGGAGAGCGGGGATTGGTTAAACAGGTTTGAAAGTTTGAAAAAGCCAAGAATAACCCCTTAAGTTTCAGCTCTTTTCCATTTCTTTTTAGTTATAAAAGAGTTTAAAACTTGGCATAAACAGCCCTTGTGTTTTATTAAAACAAAGATATAGAAAGGTTTAAAAAACAAAAGATTAAAAGGTTTTAAATAATGGCAGTTTCAGCCCTTGTGTTTTATAAAGAGATAAAAGTTTTGGAAACTTGCAAATTCAGTCCCTTATATTTTAAACACTTTTACTTTTTATTAAACAGTTTTTTAAAACTTGCCAATTTAGGTCCCAGGTTTATAAAAAAAATGTATTGGGCCATAATGGGCCTTGGTTATGTATTTGGGCCCAAATGGTGTGATTGGCCCAAATAAAGGGTCAGGCTTGTGTTATTGGGCTTTTTAAGGCCCAATAAGGTTTGGGTGGGTTTTGTTTGCACACTGGCTGAGATTGGTTTGTTCAAGGGCTAGGGATCGGTCTTCAAAGTCTTCGATATCTCCTGTCAATTTGCACACAAATGGCTGTTGTCATTGATTGAGGGCCCATTGGTCTCACATCTTCAATAAGTATACTAGTTGGGGCTTTCCCGTCCGGCCAGTCATAAGGGTGAGATTGCATCCAATAGTATTCTTCAATTACGGCATCCGGTTTTGACTTTTAATTTTGTTGGAGTTGACTTTGACTTTTTCAGGTCTGGCTCTTTCTTTGGCCTTTGTCCTTTACAGCTTTTTCCTTCCATGATTGGTTTTGTCGTTTTGGCTTTTGTCTTTCGTCCTATTCTGGTTAGTTCGTTCCTTGCACAATACAATTAGCAAAACAAGCATAATTTGGCAATTTTAAGTCCGTTTTTTGGTTAGTTTCACTCGTTTTAAAGGTAAAAAGGAATTGTAATAAGCACATACCAATAGGATGAGAATGGAGTTTTGTAATCAAGGAACAAAGCAAGGCTTAGACAAGAGGAATGGATTGATTAAGATGAAACCTTTGCACCGGTTGCAAGACTTAAAGCCATTAGGATATTTCTTGCATATGTTGCCTACATGGGGTTTATGGTATATTAGATGGATGTAAAAAGTGCATTTTTGAATAAGAAACTCCCCAAGGAAGTGTATGTTCAACAACCACCTGGGTTTGAAAGTAGTAAATTTCCAAACTATGTGTGCAAGCTGGATAAAGCACCTTCTGGGCTGAAACAAGCTAACAGAGCATG
Organism: Tanacetum coccineum; assembly: GCA_026074375.1. Lineage (NCBI taxonomy): Eukaryota > Viridiplantae > Streptophyta > Magnoliopsida > Asterales > Asteraceae > Tanacetum > Tanacetum coccineum. The sequence continues at coordinate 17,089 of BQNB010129751.1, read as the reverse complement.
GTATGAGACACTGACTACATTTCTCATTAAGCACAAGTTTGTTAAAGGTACCATTGACAACACTCTTTCTACTTAAAAAACTAAGAGTATGTCATTATAAATAAATATATATGGACGATATCATCTTTGGGCCAACCAATGATAAGCTTAGTAAATAATTTGCCAAGCTAATGACCAAAAAGTATGAAATGAGTATGATGGGTGAACTAACTTATTTTCTAGGTTTTCAAATAAAACAAGATTCTAAAGGAATTTCTATTTGTCAAGAAAAATATGTTAAAGATTTACTCAAGAAATATGAGCTAGCTGATTGTGCCTCAATGAAATGCCCCATGCTTCCCTTAAACATTTTAGGCCCTGATGAATCAGGGGTCTCTGTTAATGAGACTCGGTTTAGAGGCACGATTGGGTCACTGATATTTCTAACAGCTAGCAGACCTGCTATCCAATTCTCCACATGTCTCTGTGCTAGGTACCAAGCTAACCCCAAGGAATCCCACCTTGTTGCTGTAAAAAAAAATCAAGTACCTCAAAGGAACTCCAAATCTAGGTCTTTGGTATCCAAAAGGATCAGGCTTTGATCTCAAGGCATATTCAACCTCTCTGATTATGCAAGTTGTAACCTAGATCGGAAAAGTACTTCAGGGTTTGTCAAATCCATGGTGGAAAGTTGGTGTGTTGGAGTGCAAAGAAGCAAAACTTCAGTGGCTATGTCATCAGCACCGAAGGCTGAGAATGATGCCGTAGTTGGATGTTTGTGCCAAGTCCTCTAGATAAAAAAGACATATTCTGACAAATAGATATCCTTTATGACAAGTGTCCTATCTTTTGGTGACTAATACAATGTCATCTTCCATTTCTAATAAGCCATTGTTGCACAGAAGACAAAACATATTGACATCAGGTATCACTTTATCAGGACCATATTTTAAAAGGAGATATTGAGCTTCATTTCGTATCCACTGATGGTGTGTTTTTGGTGCCGGATGGGCTTGATGGTTAGAGGTATTCTGGAAAAATAGGCTCGTTGGGTCGCTCGTGGTTTATCGCCAAGATGAGGTAAACGATATTTCGAAGATTCATTCGCTCCTGGTTGCAAGATTAGAGGCTATACGAATTTTTATAGCGTTTTGCTGCATTTGCTGCTCACATGAACATGGTCATCTATCAAATGGATGTGAAGACTGCGTTTCTGAATGGTAATCTGCGAGAAGAAGTTTATGTTAGCCAACCGGACGGATTTGTGGATCCAGACAAACCTAACTACGTATACAAGCTTAAGAAAGCTCTTTATGGGTTGAAACAAGCTCCACGTGCGTGGTATGATATGTTGTCTTCATTCCTGATATCCAATGACTTCTCAAAAGGCTCAGTGGATCCTACTCTGTTCATCCGTAGAGAAGGCAAGGAACTTCTACTGGTACAAATCTATGTCGATGATATTATCTTTGCTGCCTCTACTCCTGAACTGTGTGATCTATTCGCTAAAATAATGTGTTCAAAATTCAAGATGTCGATGATGGGAAAAATCTCATTTTTCTTAGGACTACAGATTTCTCAAAGTCCCAGAGGCATCTTCATAAACCAATCTAAATATGCTCTTGAATCACTAAAGAAATATGGCTATGAATCTTGTGACCCAGTGGATACTCCCATGGTGGAGAAGTCCAAACTGGATGAGGATAAAGAAGGGAAAGCTGTAGATCCATCACACTATCGTGGTATGATTGGCACCCTCCTTTATCTTACAGCCAGTAGACCTGACCTACAATTTGCTATATGCATGTGTGCCCGGTATCAGGCTCGGCCTACCGAAAAGCACCTAAATGCAGTAAAAAGGATCTTTCGGTATCTAAAAGGAACCGTACATCGGGGTCTTTGGTATCCGAAGGATTCTTCCTTTGCACTAACAGCATTTGCAGATGCGGATCATGCTGGTTGTCAAGATACACGCCGTAGCACATCTGGCAGTATACAACTTTTGGGTGATAGACTTGTAAGCTGGTCGTCTAAAAGGCAGAAAAGCGCTGCGATATCCAGTACGGAAGCTGAATATATTGCTTTGTCCGGTTGTTGTGCTCAAGTCCTTTGGATGAGATCACAACTTACCGACTATGGCTTTGGATTCAATAAAATTCCAATGTACTGTGATAACAAAAGCGCTATTGCCTTATGCTGCAACAACGTTCAACATTCCAGATCCAAGCATATAGACATCAGGTTTCACTTCATCAAGGAGCAGGTTGAGAATGGTGTGATCGAACTTTACTTTGTCAATACGGAGTATCAATTGGCGGACATCTTCACTAAAGCTCTTGGCCGAGAAAGAATTGAATTTCTTATCAACAAGCTGGGAATGCGGAGTTTTACGCCGGATACTCTGAAACAATTGGCAGATGAAGTTGATGAATAGTGGTGGTACCTATTCAAATATCCTGTATAATAAGTAAATACTTAAAATCATAAAAACACAAAAAGATTTTTTTTCCATTTTTATTTTTTATAAAATTTTATAAAAACAAAGAGAAAAATATAAAATCAGAAAAACCAAAAAGATTTTCTTTTATATAAACTTTTCAAAAACAAAATACAAAATTAAAAAATGAGAAAAATTCAAAAAGAAGTTTTACAATGGCATGTCTTCTGAAATCGATAACATTTACGGTCTTAGAAATGTCATTCAACAATGATACAAGCCTGTAAATGAAGTTCGAGCAGAAGTTTCAAATGTTTTCAAAACATGCCAAATGGCTTGCTATTATTTCAGATAGTAACCCGCTTTTCACCTTGAGGAAAACATGTCGTCTAAAAGACAGTTGTTCCTAACAACGGGAATTTATTCTCGGGCATGGTCTACTTTATGACCATGCAAAGGCTTGTGATTACTTTGCATCACAACCCGTGCTTCCTATATCCATAAGTGTACGTTTCAGTGCATCTATGTGAATAAATAAGAGAAATCTTATCTATCTTGGTGTTTGTTGTTTTGTCACATACAAAATCATTCCATCATCTGAAAATAATTTTCAAGATACATTTGACTTCTCAAACAATGTCTACAGCTCTTTAAATAGAAAACGGGTCATTGTTTGAGGGGGAGAGAATGTCAAATTTCTTTGTCATGATAAAATGAGCTGTCAAAAGGGAAAAAGATTTTCAAACGATTACGTAATATCTCTTGATAGAAAGTTAATTAAGTTTAACTCGCTTGTGCTTTATGTGTTACTTGTTTTATGCCTTTAGGGTGTAGTTTGCTAAATTTTGTCTATAGGTATGAGAGTTTAAAACATTAAGGACCATGTGTGCTATTTGTTTAACTTGAATATACCTTATAAAACATAATTTGCAAGATTAATAAGTAGTGTTAACATGAGGGGCCAAATGTGTCAAAATTTAAAATTGGTTACTACCATTCCCACCCCCTACCCATTCGTGTCACTGTTCTCACACACACAAACACACTCAAACACACACACGACCACTTTCCAAATCGAAACACTTCAAACAAGATAATTCACTCCGTTTCATCTTGAAGGTATAACTTAAATTTTGATTCTCATCACCTAATCAACTCGAATCCCAAAGGAATTGATAGTTTTCGCCATATTTTATCACAATTGCCCTAATTATGAAATTAGGGTTCTTAAAATTAAAATGTGGTTAAATCTTAAATTGATTGAGGGCTTTTGTTGTATTAGGTGTGATATATGTATAGGTTAGTCAAGTTTTATTATTCGTTGTGATTTAATCCTGTTCTTGATTGTTTTGTGCTCGATTGAATAGATATATGCATAAATATTATATGTTTTGTGTGAGATTGTTATATCATAGTTTCCTGGACATGCTAGAGTAGTGGTAATTGTTAAGATCGATCTAGTACAACCTAAAGAAACCGAACGATCAAAAATAAACATGAATCGAACGAGCATAATAACATATGAACCGAACGAGTGGTTAGTTGTGTGAATCGATCGAGAAATATGAAAATAAGGATCGAACGAGTGTCGTGTAGAGTGAATCGGACGAGTGATTCATATTATGGACTGATCGAGTGTCAGTGAAAAGGGAGCCGAACAAGGATGTGTAATAAGGACCGAACGAGTGAAAGTCTAGTAGGATCGAACGAGTAAATCATAGTGAGGACCGAACGAGTGAGTCCTAATGAGGACCGAACGAGTAAATCTCTATTGAGGAATTTCAACGATGTGGAATTAGTATGGATTCCGAACGAGTGAAAACACTAAAAGGATTTCCGAACGAAGTGAATGTCTAAAAGGATTCTCCGAACGAGTGAACATGAATTTTAGTTCTTAGTGAATGATATGAGGATTTCCGAACGAAGTGAATCTTAGCATGTAGTCGACGATGTGGAATGACTATTGAGGATCGAAACGAGTGGATCAAGTAGGAAGTTCGAAACGGTGACTCATTGTAAGGATTTACGAACGGATGGATGCCCTAGTAAGGAATGCGGAAACGAGCGATCTGATTGTACGGACCAAACGAGTGACGTTATGTATTATGGATATTTTTAGATACGAGTGATAGTTAGTGGGAGACGGAACCGATCCAAGTGTTTTTTCTTTGAGGACCGAACGAGTAAAGTTATCAACACTTAACCAATTTTTGACATAACACACTTAAGATCAAATTTTTTCTAACTAAGATTAAATTCAACAAATCTCTTAGTTTAAAATAGACAGTAAAAGCTTGACAAAACCAAGGTTAACTACATTCAACTTAATTGTTAGGATAGGTGCCTTTGTCTTATACGCTATTAGTCTATCTAAGTAGATTGATCTTCAAAAGTGCTAAAAGTCATAAAGGTTCTCATGAATGAATGATTGTGTCTTCTTATAAACTGCACTCACTCTTTCTTAAACAGACTCATGGAAATCTCAATAGCGGATCAGATTGCTTTGGATGATGCATTGGTGGCTCCTGCTGACCGACTTAAGATTGGTAAATGTAATCTTCGCTTAAGTTCGGATGTCACATCAAAGGAAGCAACCCTTCAAGTGGTCTACGATGTGTTAAAGCTCACTCCTTTCTACAAGGCATTCCAAGTCACTGCTGATGCTCCAGAGATCTATATGCAAGAATTCTGGGCCTCTGCTTATGTTCATAACCGATCTGTCAGATTCAAGATGAATAACAAAAAGCACATTCTCGGTCTTGATCAATTCAGAGACATTCTTCAAATTTGCCCTAAAGTCGGTAATAAGAAGTTTGAAGAACCACCTCTTGAGAAGGAGATTCTCGCCTTTCTAGCTAGTCTTGGTCATTCTGGAGATATAAGGAAGATCACTGACGTTAATGTCAATAAACTGCATCAACCCTGGAGATCATTTGCTGCTATCATCAACAAATGTCTCAGTGGTAAACCATCCTATGACAGTCTTCGTCTTTCTCAAGCTCAAATCTTGTGGGGTATGTACAATAAGAAGAATGTTGATTATGCATATCTTCTGTGGGAGGACTTCATTTACCAGATTGAGAACAAAAATACAAAGAAGGGCAATGCGATGTACTATCCTCGGTTCACCAAGTTAGTCGTCAACTTTGTCATGGATAAAGATCCCTCAATTCCTCGAAGAAACAAGGTAAATTGGCATTATGCCAGAGATGACCCAATGTTCACAACAATCAATGTCATCTCAAGGAATGAAGACACTCAGTTGTACGGGACTATCTTGCCAGTAGCATTAACCAACGAGGACATCCGCAACTCTGAATCATACAAAGAGTATTATGCTATTGCTTCAGGAACAATTCCTCCAAAGACAAAAGGAAGTAAGAAGAAAGCTGATACAGATACAACCACTAAACAGAAGCCTCCCACAGTCCCCAAAGAAAAGAAAGAAAAGAAGTCTGGAAAAGGGAAGCAGAAGGCTAAAGAGTTGGAGACTATTTCTGAGGCGGTTTTGACAGAGACTGAGCAACTCAAGATAATCACTAAAAGAAGCCGTAAAGAAACTCACAGCTCTCATGCCAGTGGTTCTGGTGCAGATGAAGGAACTGGTTTTACACCAGGGGTTCCCGATGCACCTGATTATGACTCAGAGGATGATATCTCTTGGAAATCAAGTGATGAGAAAGCTCAAGATGATGAAGATGAAGATAAAAATGACGTTAATGAGACTACACAGGATGATGAAGATGATGATGTACATGACGATGATGAGAACGCTCAAGATGATGATGATGAAGAACAGACTGAATCAGAAGATGATGGTGATGATTTTATCCATCCAAAGCTCACAACTCATGATGATGACATAATACATGAAGAGGAAACTGATGAAGATGATTCTTTCGATCCTACAATTCACACACCCTCTCATATCTCATCATCAGATGAAGAAGACAGTAACAATGAAATTGAAGGAACGAATGTTGAAGGAGCAAAGTCGGATGAAGATGCTACATATGAAGAGGATCAAGGAAATGAGGCAGTCGAAGATACCAATACCAATCTTGATGGAAGAGATGATGTAATGACAGATGTTATATTACCCCAGGTTCAAGCAACCCAGGAAATTGAAGACACTCATGTGACCCTAACTCCGGTAAATCCTGATGGTCAACAACAGAGCTCGTCTGTATCATCTGGCTTCGTCTCCAACATGCTGAATCCAAACCAAGATACCGGTGTTGATGATATTTTTGGACAACATACTAAAGCCACCTCTCTAATTGATACTCCTGTAACTGCCATTATGGAGCCATCCTTCTCTGCACCAACCAATCGCCCTCCAACACCGAATCCTCTCGTCATTCAAATACAACAACCACCAATTCTGACACCGGCTACTACTACAAGCTCCTCGCTACAAAATCTTCCTAACTTTGCTTCGTTGTTTGGCTTTGATTACAGACTAAAAGCGTTAGAAGACAACTTCTCAGAACTCAGACAAACAAATCAATATGCTGAAGCGCTCTCCTCCATTCCTGGCATCGTTGATCAATATCTAGCAAATAAAATGCAGGAAGCAGTGGACGTTGCAGTCCAATTGAAGTATGACAGAATTCGAGAAGAGTCTAATACTGCAAATCAACAATTCCTTGATTCAATCGATGAAGGAATGAAGAAAATTATCAAGGAACAAGTCAAAAAGGAAGTCTCCAAAATTACTCCAAAAATCGAGAAGTTAGTAATCGATCAACTCGAGTCTGAGGTTCTGGTACGATCATCAAAGGAAGCCAACACGTCTCATGCTGTAGCTGCTAATCTTTCAGAACTAGAGCTGAAAAAGATCTTAATTGACAAGATGGAAGCTAACAACTCTATCAACAGGTCAGACATTCAAAGGCAGCTCTACAAGGCATTAGTTGATGCGTATGAAGCCGACAAAATCTTGTTAGATACATATGGCGATACGGTCACAATAAAAAGACCTAGAGACGGTGCAGATGATGATCAAGAACCCTCCGCTGGAACAGACCGGGGGTCCAAAAGAAGAAGGTCAGGAAAAGAACCCGCTTCTACCAGTGCTCCAAGTGAAACGACAACCAAGACAGCAGGAAAGACTACCAGTACAGGATCTAAGACTCACAAGAAATCTGCTAGCCAATCTGCTCCGGTAGAGGAAGCTATGCAAACTACAGATGTCTTTGAAGCACCTGCACACCAGGAGTTTGAAACAGGTGTCCATGATGAACAAGCAGAAGAAGAGGTCCAACATCTTCCTGACTGGTTTCAACAACCTACACGACTACCTTCTCCTGATCATGCATGGAATAAGTCTGTTCCTGCCGTTCATGAATCTGTCCAACCTTGGCTAAGCAATCTGGCACAACAAGACCCTCGAGAGTCATTCGATGAACTAACCGACTCTACATTTGACTTCTCCGCTTTTGTGATGAACCGGCTAAATGTTCAAACTCTAACACCTGAATTGCTAGCAGGTCCAACATTTGAGCTGATGAAAGGCACTTGCAAGAGTTTGACTGAACTTGAATATTTTTGTGAGGAAGTCTACAAAGCCACAACCAAAAAATTAGACTGGATCAACCCTGAAGGTCGCCAATATCCTCATGATCTGCGACAGCCACTACCGTTAGTTCCAAATTCTCAAGGTCGTCACGTTATACCGTTTCATCACTTCATCAATAACGACCTTGAGTACCTACGTGGTGGTGTGTCAAGCCGCAAGTACTCTACTTCAGTTACGAAGACTACGGCTGCAGATTACGGGCATATCAAATGGATAGAAGACTTAGTGCCTAACTCAATGTGGAGTCAAATGATAGTCAAATACGACAAATTCGCCCTCTGGGGAATCTCACATTGGGGCAAAAAGCGAAGACAGTTCTATGCATTTGCGACCTCAAGGGAATCAGCTCGTGACGTCTATTCAAAAAGACGGATTATTGCTGTCACTAAGGTTGAAATAGTCGAATGGCAAGATTATAAGCATCTTGACTGGATTACTGTACGAAGGGATGATGACGTTCTCTACAAGTTCAAAGAAGGCGACTTCCACAGACTAAGGATCCAAGACATTGAAGATATGCTGCTTCTTCTCGTGCAAGGAAAAGTGACAAATCTCAACGTTGAAGAACGTATTGCATTTAATGTCTCCTTAAGAATGTTTACAAGAAGCGTTGTCATCCAGAGGCGTGTGGAAGATCTTCAACTGGGTGTTGAAAGCTATCAGAAGAAACTCAACCTCACAAAGCCTGACACGTACAGATCCAATCTGAGAAGACAAGACGCTTATACACCAACGATCCCAGAGGAATTCATCTATGAGAACAAGACAAGAAGAACAGATTGATGCGCATTGACGAACTAAAAACACAAGTTAGCGATGGTACTCTCGATAATGTTCGGACACCTGCTATGAATGACCGCCTCAAAGGAATCAGAATGGATATCTGCCTCAGACTTTTTTTGGAGCAACGTGACAAAGTAAATGCAAGAGCTATGATTCAAGCAATTGATAAATGACTAAAGGACAGGAGGATCATGCGAGTTGGAGAGATTTGTTGGTGAAGACCTACGGGGGCTGACTACGACTACTTCAAAGGACCTAGTGATTTATCATATGTTGTTCTCATCTTATAAGGTCAATCCTCGTAAATAATTTTATCTTGTGAATATGTTAATAACTAGTGTAGATTTTTGGTGAAAAATAAGATGTGCTCGAGTACAAATTTTTCAAGAATTTCTTAGTAAATTCAAAATCTTTCAAATAATTGTACTCGGCACCATCTTATAAACCCTCAAAAGTTGAGGGGGAGCAATAATATGTTCCATTTTGCTAGAATACATCATTTTGTCCCCGAACGGTTAATCAATTGATATCCAAAATATCAAGGGATTAACATTTTGGATAAGGGGAGAAAATGTGATTAACCTGGACTTAATGTATATTGACAGAAGTAATCAATTAAAATGGACTCGATGCACTCCACACTTAGCATGTACTACGATTACGATGCACATGTTAAGGGGGAGCTTTTAGTGATGATGAAAAACTCTCAAAGTGTAAATCTTTTGATATTTATATCAAACACTTTGATTGAAATTTTCAATGTTTTTGGATGGATTGTGATGAAATACCCAAAAGACCGACCATGTTCTTAAATTTATGAAGTTATAAGGCGGTTAGGCTTAGGTATTCAAATCCCATGATCCAGCCAGAACCGGAGGGATCTACCTAGGGATATCCACTAGTTAGTGTAGAAGTCCTTAGGTATGATTAAAAAAAGGAGAAAAAGTGAGAATCGGGAATAATGCCGACTGAGATGGAGCTAACACTGGAACAAACCCAACAAGGTGTTAGTTATGAAGTCTCGGTAAGCATTGAAGGGGTTGAAGAATGAAAAAGAAAGGTAAGGATAAAGGGTGTAAAGAAAGAAGCCCTCCATACACTTAGGCAAAAACCGGGTCAATACATAAACTGTCAGAAACACTAAGGTGTTGTCTGGACATTGAAGACAGGCATGGACTTAAGTGACGCCTTATACACAACCCATCCCTAGCCACTCATGGTCTCTCAATGACTCTTGTTTCATTTATCACAGAGAATTACCCACACATTTCTATAGACTTTCTCACTCCGAGTTAGTGATATTTGAAAAGTTGCAGTCTGCTCCAGCCATACGTATCTCTAAAATTAAAAGTGCACTATTGAGTCTAGAGCCAAAAGAGATCATCCATTAATCTCATTAGGACACTTGTCATATCTTAGCTTGTTATCTCACACAATGTGAATATCAAGTAATATCATTAGAGTCCTACGCAAGATTCTTGTAATTTTGCCAGAACATCCGAGTGATACTCAAGTATTCACAATGAAGATGGAAATCCTGCTTGAGCCAACATCAAACAAGCTCATGGTAGGTAACTTGTGCGATTCTTTATGAATCAAACTTGTGACAACTGGAAAGAAACGATGGTGCGATTCTTATGAATCAAACTTTGTTCAGGGAAAAATGGATCAACGGTTGTTAATGAATTTTTGAAATGATTAACACTCTCGGGGTGTCACAAAAACAATTTTGTAAGTGATACACCGATTGATTTTCAAATCAATTTTTTATATCAATCAGTGAGATAGTAACTCACCGGTTCACTCTTATCGTGTTGTCTGCTTTGAGACGTTCCGATAATGAGAACATGCTGAGTACGATGAATCTAATACTTATGTGTTAGAAAGATTCATTACTACAGCTGGTAATCCTGTCTCAAGAAGATTATTCATAATTGAATTATCTGATCACAGGGTACGATCCTCAACAGATCTGAGTTCTCCAACCAAACCTGGGCGAATGACAAAGCCATATTTCGTCCCCAGCTTTAGGCTGACTGTTTATGCATGATATTTAAAGATGGTGATGAGGTTCCTGATTCCAGCTAGGCTAACTCCCTGTCTCTCATGCACCTGGTATAATGCATGCTACTCATATGTGATAGTCCGACCCAGTTACCCCAAAACCTATGACAAAGACATCATGAAAGCTCAAGTTACATGTTTCAAGACTTCGCTACTCTGATACCACACATCTTTCTGGAAGTGTCGAAGTGTTAAAGTTAAAGAATTTCAAGAAAGATGCAACATTAAAGCTTTTCAAGAATGGTATGAGCATGTCGGTCCAGAAGTCGCAAGTTCATCAAGATGGTCAAAGTCTCAAGAGGTAAAGAGATTATGCTTGGGTTGGATGATCTCATGATCTGACTCAAGATCACTTTGTCAAATACAAGTTCAAAAGAACATAAGGCTCTATTCAGAAATCATGATCACTTATAGCAACATATTCACAAGAAGAAAGTCATGAGATAGAGCTAAAGACTAAAGATAAAGCATAGTATGCTAGGTTTAAAGTTTTGTAAATTGGAGTGACCTCCCTTAGGGGGAGATTGTTGGAAACACAAAAAGTGTCGGTCACTTCCAAGTTGTAACAGGTCTTAGCTCGTAGTTAGTGAAAGGATTAGATTAGTAATCTAGTCCGGCCCAAGGCCCATGGGAGGCCCAACTAAGCCTATGGCCGGCCTCCATAGGTCATATATAAGGCCCTCTCCTAGCCTTGGGAGGGGTTGGTTGTTCCATTTTTCCATATTCCATTTTATACAATTCATTCATTTTCCATCCATTCCATCTCTAACATCTCAACCCACATCTCACTCTTGTTCTTGGTTTGATCATAAGATTACTAGTATTCTTCAAAATATTATATGAATAATAACTTATGCAAATATGCAAATGCATGACGATGCTCCATGAACGAACGTGGAGGATCGTAATATACCAAATCATGTAATGATAATATTTGTTATGTATATGAATTACATTTTTTATGTAATTAAAGCAAATAATTTTTCAATGCTTTTTCGAATAAGATGATAATCGAGTATATTTCTTTTATATCCATTTTATTTATCATATAATTTTTTTACTAGCAATGCACCCGTAACGTGCATAAGTACTTAAATAGGAATCATAAGCTTGACTTGGACGAGGGCCATGAGGAGTCTTACGTGGCGAAAAAAAGAAAGTTATAGTTTAGTTTTTGAAAACGACCTAGTTCTCTATAACCTTAAGCTATTGATACAATCTTTACACCCCAAATTCATTCGCAGCGAATTAACAGTTTGGGTGTTTCTGATAGTAAAACAACATAAGAATATAAAAAAGACTCAAAAGAGACGTTTTAAAAAAACTAACATTGTCCATTCATGATAAGGTCAGATGTCAAAATTTGTCACAAGAATCGTCACCCATACAACAATCATAACATAAGTTTTAAACAACATAACACAAAGTGTTTTTAATTGAATGGAAACAAAAACAAAATTTAATCAAAACATTTAGCGCTAGACTCCATTCGGCCACTCAGCCATCAACCCTGATTACTGAGTAAAAACATGCTAAAAGTCAACGAAAAGTGAGTGTAATCCATAGAGGTTTATATGAAATAAAAGGGGTGAACATAAGTACTTTTATTCACCGAAAACTTATGGATAAAACATGTTTTAATCAACTATTGCATTAAGTCATGCCACATGAACGTTAACCCAACATATTATTAAATATTGTAGCAATCATGCCCACAACAACTAGGTAATATTGCAATATAACTAAAGAAATTCTCATACAATATTGTCCTTTAGGGGTGATCGTCCGCCTCACTGGATGTCACACCCCTAGACAGAGAAGTCACGGGCCAATAGATTATACTTAATGTTCTAGTGCTCACCCATCATAGGTAATTAACAATGCATGAATTTAGGGGGCCTTTACTGCAATTGGTATATTACTGCAATTAGTTCACAATCGGTCTCAGCACCGGAAAATTCAAACCCTTGTGTTCCTATTTATAAAACTAGAATGTCTTCTCCCTCGCTGGGTTTTAAAAACATTTTATAAGAGAAAGTGGGCTATGAACTTCACCATGAGTACAATATAGATCAGATGTATGACGAGTATCGAAGAGCGGGGAAATGTACCTCTTAAAATTAAAAAAGTGATCATGAGATGTGTTTCCGAGATAAGCTGGCATTCACTAGAACTTCCCAAGTCTTTTTAATCCAAAATGATTGTGTGATCTGTCCTTTATAGGTAAATAAAACCTACTAAGTTTGCTTTTAATTCTTATTTTTTCAAAGGTGTTACTATATAGTTTTTAAATTTTGAGGACTAGACGTAAAAAACTCAGTTTCTGATTTTAACTCGCCTTCAGGACTCTTATTCCAAGCTCACAAATGTTTATTATGTGGCTTTCACTTCACCTGGTATTTTATTTGTGTCTAAGTTTCCAAAAATGTAGACTCATAATCGACAAGGTTTCATAACTATGTGAAAGACTGTTTACCCCTGGTTACCCAAAAACAGAATAGTTTCCAAAAACTTTTACTCCTTACTGAAACAACCGGTCATATAATCCTAAACCATGGATAGAAAGGAAGGTGAGTCCAAAACGATATAGCTTCCTTAAGATGCTCTACCACTGACCAAATCTTTTAAACTTAACCTTTTAATGCAAAAACTTGGACTTTACTAGTTTTCTAATCATAGGGCAGATTTGACCTATTTTCTTTAAATTTTTTTTTTGACATAAACTCCATACATCCCAAGGAGTTGGTTTGGGCATTCAAAACTATCCTATGATACCATGGGACTGTATCTTCTCTGACATTGTAATTTATCATAGGCTCCTAAGCCAAAATATTTTCTTTATGACACGTTTTTTAATACTATTCAAACAGTCCCCCAAAAAATTTTATGTACTTTAAAACTATCACATACTCATCCATCTCTTAAACCAATCACATGCAATGCCATACCAAGCTCTTAAACACAACTCATCATATATAACATGCATTTCCAGAATCAAACATCCATTTTCATGGATCAAAATCAAAAGTAAAAAATGAAGATTAAGAAATAACCTTACTAGAAATGATTTAAACAAGAAAATCAAAACCAACAATTGCTTTCTTCTTGTTAGGGGCTGAGTTAGACCTATTCCAACACCCACAATCTTGACTCACAAGGGTTCAATACACCCTAAATAACAAGAATCCAAGATCCAACCTAGTCTTATTTAAATCTTCCATTAAAACTTCAATAACTTCCTCAAAACATCAAGAAAAACTACCAAACTTTGCAAGCAACTCTAGGGTGATGTTAAGATGATAAAAATGAGAAGAACAAATTTGTAAGATGATGGTGGTGGTGATGATAATTTCGGCAGCAAGAAGGAGTAGGGAGGAGGAGAAGTTTTTTTGGAATGAATGGTTTATTTTTACAAAGATGCATGTATGGGAAAAATGAGAGTAATGAGTAGGTTTATAGAAAATGAGAAAAGGTTGTGTGTGGGTGATC
>BQNB010129750.1:4583-19063 GCA_026074375.1 Tanacetum coccineum | reverse complement strand
ATACACGATTTCTTGATACATAAATAAAAATACAAATCCTACTACCGTGCTAGCTGGGTATAAAACCCATAATACTTAGCCAGTTAACAAAAGATAGCTACGAATACAACATAAACCTAGAGCCCTACTAGCCGGGAGTCGCCCATAATACTTAGTAGGCTATATACAAAACAACTAGCCATAACTTGATCTATGAACTACTATCGGCCTCCTCCGGTGCAACTGGCTGTGCTGGACCTCCAGAGGGTCCTTGCTATCCCTGTAGTGCTGTCACCTGTCCCTGTAGAGTGGTCACCTATCCTTGTAGTGACTGCATCAATGTCAAAGTCTGCACAAGCTGCTCCTGTCGGGTATGGTCAAATGTCCGTAATGCTGCAATCTCTGCCTGCCTCATGTGGTCTACCTGTAGCATCGCTAAAGTCACAGTCTGACTCCTATGATCAGCTGCCTGTAACTGTGAGATCACTGTCTACTGACTCATCACTATAGAGCGTAATGCCATAATCTCTTAACGTGACATATAGATAACCTCCATGGAGCGTCCCCATACCTCCCGGGAAACCAGAGCCCCCTGATCTAGTAGTCGTTTAGTCTCATAGTGGTACTGACTATTATCAACCAATGTCTCAACTCTCTGATATATATGGGTCTACCTACCCTGAGTATCCTCTATCACATCATAGATGTCCTGGGTGTCCTGCTCCCGAACTGCAGCCAGCTCAGTCACCCTAGTGTTAACCCCCTCAAGGGTCGTCAGTGCTACCTCCTCAGCAGCATCTCTCGGGTCTACCTAAGCATCTCTAATCCCATAGCCGACCTCCTCGGCTCTCTGTTGACTGATCTTAGCATCCACAGTATCGATAAACCCATAGTTTGCCTGACGACCTCCAATCGGTCTAGCGGCAGCAGCAGCTGAACTCTCTCCCACCTCACATCTCAGACCAAGATCAATACCTAACCTCTTCCGAGGTGGTAGTGTAATCTCAGGTCTATCTGCCCTGTGGTCAGAAGATAGTAACTGCAAAGGTGGTGATGAAGTAGGTAGTGGTAATGCAAGTAATACAGATGTTGGTGGTGATATCAGGAGTAGGGGAGATGGTATATGTGGTAATGGAGATGATAGTGGAGTAAGTGGTGATGGTGGTGGAGTGGTTAAGGCAAGAAGTCGCTCGACCTCTTCCCTAGGAGGAAGTGATATAGATGGCTCATCCCGGATAGATATCCTGGCATTCATACGATGTACAGGTAGGACAGAGTCGGCCGGAGCTGGGTGCTCCTCCTCCTCCTCCTCATCCTCGTCCTCATCCTCGTCATCATCATCGGCATCATCTCTGGAAGGCTCCTCCTCCTCATCATTATCATAGTCAACGGGATAGTCAGCTGGATCCTCCTCCGGATCCTCATCATCATTAGCCTCCGGATCAGACTCAGGAACATATCCTGTAGAATCTGCAGTGGGTGAGGCAGCAGCAGGCAGTGGCTGCTCCTCGGCCAGGAGTATCTCATCCTCCAGTAGCATGTACTCAGGGTATATCGGCTCAGGAACAAAGTCTAGTGAGGGTGGTGACTGTGGCTCTTCGGGGCCAGGCATGTAGTCAGGCAATGGTGGAGCCTAATAAGCAGCCACTATGTAAGCATACGGGTCCTCTGGCATCAAAGGTGGTCTGTCGACTCCTGGTGAGCCCACATCTGATGAATCCTTAAATAGACTCGACACCTACATGTACGTAACTGTGGAATCTCGTCTGATTCTCGTATCCATAGTACCCCGACCAACCCATTAGTTTGCCCGTAAAAACTACCTCTCATCAGTCTAGCGCATCCCACCGCAGCATGAAACCCGTATCCAATCTCTTTCTCTCCTATCTCACAAGTCAAAACAACCCAACCATCTTCCGAGTGTATGAATTCTCGGTGCCTGTCTATCCTGCGGTTCAGAAGATAGTAACTGCAAAGGAGGTGATGAAGTAGGTAGTGGTAAGTGGATGAGAAGTGGATGGTGTCTCGCTCTCAGTCGCATCATAGCAGCCCCGATAGGCCCAACGGACACGAATAGGGCTACAGTGGTTATGCATGTAATTAACCTGATGCTGGTGGTGATCTGGAAGTGGGGGAGTCTCTATTATCCTAAATATTTATGAATTTTTAAGTTAATGGGGTTGTGGGATGGGTTGCTGTGGTAATGGAGATGATATTGGAATAAGTGGTATGGTTGTGGAGTGGTTAAGGGCTAAATCGCTCTAGAAAAAAACCTCTTCCAATAGGAGAAGTGATATGATGGCTCATACCCGCGATAGATATCCTGGCATCAATATAAAACTGGTGTACAAGGTGAGGTCGCCGGAGCTAGGTGCTAACCTCCTCCTCCTCATCATCATCATCATCATGCCCTAATCGGCAGGTAATCGAGCTAGAATCTCGATTCCTCGATATCCTCTCATACATCCTCCTCCGGCTCCTCCTCCCGATCGACTCATGAATATTTCCTAGGTGAATCTGCATGGGTGAGCATAAAGTGCAGCATCAGGTAGTGGCTCCATACCTCGTGGCCGTTGATATTTTTTCATCCTCCTGTGGCATGTACGCCAGGGTACAAATCATCCAATCACTCAGGAACAAAGTCGTGGTGGGGAGGTGACTACGGATCTTGGGGCCAAGGTATATAGTCAGGCGATGGTGTAACCTGAAAAATAAAGAACAAAATATCCCATTAGTTTAGACATATGGGTCCTCAGGCGCATAATGTGGTCCATCGACTCCTGGTGACACCACCAATGTCACCCATCCTCAAATGGACTAGACACTTGGAAACTGCCTAGAGTAGGTGACAGTAGAATCTTACTGAATCTCTGACATAACCGTATCTGAAAACCAAAATAACTTATAATCGTATATTAATATAAAGACTCATAATAGTAATATACATTTATATCAAAAACGAAGATATAAATCTCCTCAATCAAGTAATATCAAATCATTCATGCATCTCGCTAACCGACTAATGCACAAGTTAGTGTAAGTGTATGTATGTATGCATGTATGTTCCCCCCGTGTGAAAAACCCCTTTTGTATATAAGCAAATGTTTGAAAAACGGTTTATAGTCCAGCAAAAAAACATTTTGGACCTGTTTCTCTATAACCTTGGCTTTCTTGATACCAGTAATCTGTAACACCGCCTAAAAATGGCTCGCTATAGTCAGCGAGAATAAGGGTCCGGGCATTCACATCATAGATCAATAACACAAATATATATAGAACGACCATTAAAGTCGTTTAAAACAAACTGATACAATTTGATTTAACAAACAATTTGTTACAAAAAGAGCCCTGAAGATTAACTCTTCATTGTTCATATTACAAAGATACTAGTATCATAATTACATGATTCCCAAATCTAATGCAACCATATCTTAAGCATGTCAGTCTTCCCCAAAATACATAAACACCAAATGTAATCGCTTGCACCTGTGCTTACTTATTTCTGAAAAACATTGCTTTAAAAACTAACAATAATGTTGGTGAATACATAGGTTAATAAATTGTATAAAAAGTGGTGAAACCACAAGATTGTCCCAAGTGTATGATATGCAAACAGAATGCGAAATCATACATATAAATGTAAATTACGTTGCTCTAAAGTTCATGACACTGATAGCGAGCGACATAAATAATATGCAAGTTATAATTGCCCAAATTTTGACCATATTTTATGTTCTATAAAAACAACCCCGCAACAATCCTCTTGATACCACATGGATAACGTTCGTGGCCTAGTGAAAGCTAATCACCCGAACGGGGTTGGTGCAAACCCTATAGATCTATTCATAACACTCCAGCGGGCTCAACGTCCATAATTGACTCATCCATTGATAATGGCTTAGATTGAGGTATCGGCTACTTATGCAACACGTAAAGTCATAAAATAAAAGTGATCTACATTGTCCATTGTATAGAAACAATGGCATGTTTACCACCCCAAAACTTATAAAACACAAAAAGCCAGTCAAAAATGTGAGGTCTATGAACTCACCGTTGATATTAACAGGGATAATCTCAAATATCACATATAGCGCGTCAACAAAAAAATGATCGAATGCAACCCGTAATTTAGAACATAGGTGAATAAGCACTAATCGTTTTGATTAACAAACATCATATACTAGTCTATGTTCACAGTTACACAACATCATCTATAGTCGTTCGACAAGCTGAATCATAATTTAAGTAGTCATGTATGACGTATGAGGAACTAAGACACTTTAAATCGTAAATCCAACAACATCGACGATAACCAGACCACCGAAGAGAGCTCATTATGAAACCGCCTAGAATATATAGTACTTTGATAACCACAAATAATTCTATATTAGCTTCATCACCGTCTATTGAAATTTAAGAAATCGTTGTATAAAGTGTAAAAACGTTTATAAATTATCGTTTTAAGTAAAAACTAGCATAACTTTCACGCTTTTAAACCCGTTTCTTCGCGTGTTCATATGTACACACAGAGACGCTTTCGTATTAAGACGAGTGATCAAAATATTACGTTTTTAAAAATTTTAACATTCTGTGGATGAATATGTTTATACCTGTTCAAAACAGCTATAACCCAATTTTAGTGTTTTAATTAATCGTAAATCACTAATCTCTGTACATAGAGTAACAGTGATCCGTTTTAATCATCCGATTTTTTAGCGATTCCTTCGAGTATGTCTTTGTTATTGAAAGATATAAGTACCATTATGTTTAAAAAGTTGGGTCTGCTGATGAATATTAATCATTGTAATTACTGTTTCATAATTATTAAAAAACTCGCATATCGTAAACTCGTCAGTTATATTTATTCGTTTCAGAAATGTTTAAACAAGGTCGCGGAGGAGAGCGCGCCCGTTTATAGTAATTCTTTCGAGCCTTAACGGTTCTCGAATTAAATTTATAATTATTTAAGAGAGTTTACAAAAATTGAATGTTTCTGTCATGAACAGTAACTTTTTATAAAAAATAGTTTTACCAAAATTAATTTTATTACATATAAAAAGTATAAATAAACTTCTTGCGTAATCTAACATCTTCCCGTTATTTTTTTTTTACTTTATAAATTTCGAAAAAATAACCGTTTCCTTATTGTTTTTGGAAATACTTAAAATTATATAAAATTTTAGCTTAAAAAATCATTCAACCACTTCTGTTTATATATTTTTTATAAAAGTTATTTTATAAACCCTTTAATTAACCGTATAACTCGTAAGTACCGTATCTTTTTTCGTATTAATTGCATATGGGTTCCGTTTTTTTCGAGTTTCCTTATCATTTTGGAATCGGTCATGAGGCTAGTATTATATAAAAATGATACCCTACTGTTTGGTGGGGCTTTCGAAATCCAAACAACCTCTTTTGTAATCTTGTATATAGTTAATTTATATACTTTGTTTTATATACTTTTCAACAAATTTAAAATACCACAATTTCTTACAACTCTTAATTATACTATGTCAATATATCATAATAGTCCTTCGGTCCATAAATTATATATCCTTCTAAATAAATCGCCACGATAAACATGTTCCTACCAAAGGCTTAGTTAAAGACCTCACTCAAACTTTCTTAAGTACACTTTTAAAACAATAAACATATAAAAATACTTTTTAATCTGCTTAAGAAAAACCAAACATGTTACCCCACTCATTAAGATTTCTTTAATTTCCTATGATTTATAACAGAACAAAACATAACTCAATAATAAAATTTCTGCAATTTCTTAACCACAAGTAAGTTATCTTTTAACAATATTAAAAGCCCTAAATGTATTTAGCTCTATAGAAACAGATATACTCATAAAAAAAGAATAAAGTAAAGACAAAAGGTTATAGATAACCTTTATATTGATGAAATGCATGATTGAGCAATAGATCCTAAACCCTTTTAAGAACCTAAACCAAAGCTTGCACACTTGAAACCCTAATTTTCCATTAGAAACCCTAATCTTGCAAAACTTTCTTCAATACTTGTAAATGGTTAACCAAGGCTTGGAAACATCTTAGTATATCTTAGGAATGATGTGTGTATGTGTGTATGCTCTTAGAAAATACTGAGGTATGGATTGTGTATAAGGGGTGTTTGTTGCCGTGGGTGAGTAGAGAGAAAGAGAGAGTGTTTGTTTGATTTTCTTGTTAAGTGTTTTGCATATTGTGTGTTATCTATCTCTTGTATACTTGTATATATGGTGTTAGCTAGTACATAAAAACAAACGAAGCAATAGTAGTTCCAAAAGACAGTGGATGATTAATTCATAGGAATTTTTATGTCAAAGTGAAACATGGTTATGGCTCATGGTTTAAATGAGGATATTTGTACAATACCAAGTGAAGCAGGACTTTGTTGTGTATCTGGTCTCTATAGTTATTGTTGTGCCGAGTAGAGAGGGGTAGAGGGTTTACCTAAAACTTTTTGATAAGGAACAACACATCTAGAATGTACAAGGTGAAAAATGATATTAACTTGGGTGAAGTTTAATAAAACTTTAGGTATTGGGTACAATTGTGGGTATTTGTTGAAGCGTAGAAATATTTTTGTGGTTCCGGGAATGCCTAAACTTAATTTATCGCGAAACGTAAACACTTTACGTAACCGATAAAAATATAATAAACAAGGACCATAATTATTCTCAAAATAATTATTTAATACTTGATTGATATAAACGCTTAATTGTATGATGCCCGTTTACATTGAATGATTGTTTTTAGCTTACGCGATTTTAATTAATACATGAAATTAAAAGCAAACGCGCACAACACCAAGAATAAATAGTAGATTCATTGACGTCGTCAATGACTTGAAAACACGGGGTGTTATAGTACTTCTTCCAGTTCATGTTTTAATCAAGTAAGGTTCACTTAATCATTCAATATGTCTATGTGTTGTTTGATTTATTGTTCTTGCTTTATCTTTAAGATGCTTGGCTAAACCTATTATTGAGTTTATTTATGATTGTATGAAACCTAGAATGTAGATCTTAGTGGTGTTGCTTCTTGTGATGGATGTGCACGTTAGGTCTTAGAAAACCAGCTTTTGTTTGTATAGCTGTTGATATGTCTAGGGAAACGTGATTGTGTAGAAAGGATACCATCAGGTAACAGTCTTCATACTACCTTGCCCCCTAATATGGTTGATCCACTTTTAATATATTTCACATGCACTTAGTGTACTCTAAGGGACCGGGTAATAGTCTTCATAGTACCTTACTTGTGCTTTGCTCTAGCGGTTTACTAAGTAGATGGCGGGTTTGTGTAATTCGTTCATGCTTTAGGAAATAGTTACACAAATCATCACAAGTGTAATAAGGCAACAACACTAGGAGAATCAATCTAGGAAGTAATACATGATTAAATAAACACAATCTTTTATCTTATTGTTATCACCAGTAGTGTAATTAATATTTAGTTTAATAGCTAAAACCAAACCAACCTCTCCAATATATGATTTACTTGCTTTCCATAAAATATAAAAATACAAAAAGAATCTTCTCTCAACCCTTAGAATTCTGTTAGACCGTGATCAAGCCTTCCCAAACCTATTCCTTGAATCTAATGACATAAAATCGCATTTAAATAAAGATGTAAGGTGATTAGCAAAAATACCAGCAGGAGGATCAAGGATAGGGATTTTCCTGCGTCTATCTGTGAAATGAGGGGAAGTGAGAATTTGTAGCCATTGTTTTGATACGGTTGTAAAGAGATGAATACAAAGAATAGGTAATCGGATTAATATTTCAGTCAGAAGGTCGTCGTTTGTAAAGACGAGATGTGGTTGTGGAGAGTTTTCTCGACTACGTGTGCTGCGAGTTTGCGACATCATCGCCAATATGTTATCACTTTTTAAGTTGTTTCCGAAATTATTGCTAAAATGGAATACAAACAGTGTGTTATATCACTTTGGGAACACACCAGTCTGACTCATCATTAAATAGGGAATACGGCGCAGGGACGAAATTTGGAATGCAAGTATTTTTAGGCAATAAACAAACACACCCTTAACTATCTTTGGATAGTTTAAACTATCACCGTTGGTCCCTTAAATGTAACACAACTTTGGATAGTTTGAGTTGTAGTATTGAAACTGGTATTATACTTGACACCACTCAAATTGGACTTATAAAAGTCAAACTTATCAAAACATAGTAGCACAACACTTTAAGCAACATTATTAAAGTAGACATAAGATACATTAGTAAAAACTTAGATTTTTGAACATAAAGTGTTACATAGCCTACCATTGAGGGTATGATCAAACAACAAAAAGGTAACTAATTCATACATTGGTACCTAAATGAGTTAGGCATTAAACAGACTCGTCAATACGTAATGGAGTAATTGTAACTGCAAATTATAGCAAACATTTGACAAAGCTTTATCCCTCAAACACTTGCAAAAGACGAAATGAACTCATAAGTGTAATGATCAACTTTATAAGCTGGAAAGAACTCATATTCATCATCCATTTGATTTGAACCAATATCAAAGATCTGACTGATAGTCTTTGATATGATGTTGTATTTTATAAGCTTTTCGAATACATAAAGCCATAAGTGAATTATCTCTAAATCAGCCACAAGGTACATAAACCACAAGCAACATTATTTAAATGGACGTAAGATGCATAAGCAAAATATTAGATGATTAAACATAAGCTGTTTGATCAACAACCATCTAATGTATCATCAAACAAACATTAAAGGTAAAAAATTCGATGACTTGTTCGATCAGCTTCAAGGGTCACGATACTTTTTGAAAATATACCTTCGATCTGATTATCATCAATTGAGAGTACGCGAAGAAGACATTACTAAAACCACATTCAGGATAAGATACAAACATTTTGAGCTCACGGTCATGCCTTTCGGTTTGACTAACGCTCTCGCAGTATTCATGGACCTTATGAACCGCGTATGTAAGCCGTATCTTGACAAGTTTGTCATTGTCTTTATTGATGACATCCTAATTTATTCGAAGTCTAAGGAGGAGCATGAACTTCACCTGAAGTTGATATTGAAGTTGCTTGAAAAAGTGAAACTGTTTGGAAACTTATCGAAATGTGAATTTTAGATACAAGAGGTTCGTTTTCTTGGTCATGTAGTGAACAGTGAAGGTATCTATGTGGATCCAAGCAAAATTGAAGCAATAAAGAATTGGAAGCCCCCGAAGACCTCAACCGAGATCCGTTCATTCTTAGGATTGGCGGGATATTATAAGTGATTTATCGTAAACTTCTTGAAGATTGCAAAACCTCTCTTCAAACCTCTCACCTTGTTGACTCAGAAAGACAAGAAGTTTGAGTGAGGTGATGAGCAAGAAAATGCTTTTAAAATGCTGAAGGATATGTTGTGTGATGCCCTTATTATGGCACTTCTCGAAGGACCAGATGATTTTATAGTTTACTGTGACGCATCGAACGAAGGTTTTAATTGTGTGTTGATGCAGAGAAACAAGGTGATTGCATACGCATCTAGAAAACTTAAAACTTCATGAGAAGAATTACACCACTCATGATTTAGAGTTGGGCGCAGTAGTATTTGCTCTCAAAATGTGGAGACACAACTTATGCGGAACAAACAGCGTTATCTACACTGATCATAAGAGCCTCCAACTCATCTTTGATCAGAAAGAGTTAAATATGTGTCAGAGACGATAGATAGAATTTTTAACGATTATGACTTCGAAATTCGCTACCATCCTGGTAAGGCGAACGTAGTAGCTGATGCATTGAGCAGGAAAAAATAGATGAAACCGAGATGAGTTAGAGCTTTAAGCATGATTATTCACTCTAGCATTAAGGCTAGGATACTGGAAGCACAGTGTAAAGATTCCAAGGACGTCAATACTCCAGGAGAAATGCTGCAAGGTCTGGACAAACAGTTTGAAAGGAAAGAAGACGGCAAATTGTATTTTGTAGAACGAATTTGGGTGCCAGCCTTTGGTATATCCTAGAGCAAACAAGATGTACTATGATATACGAGGCTTATATTTGTGGCCCAGAATGAAGAAGGATATTGCTTTGTACGTTAGTAAGTGTTTAACTTGCTCTAAAGTCAAAGTAGAACACCATAAACCCTCGAGATTGCTTCAACAGCCAGAGATTCCTGAGTGGAAATGGGAGAAGATCACCATGGATTTCATAACCAAATTACCAAGGACCAGTAGCGGACATGACGCGATTTGGGTCATAGTTGATTGACTGACCAAATCTACACATTACTTAGCAGTCCGTAAAGACTACAAGATGGAGAGATTTTCAAGATTGTACATCAATAAGATTGTTGCAAGGAATGGTGTACCTGTGTCACTCATATCTGATCGTGATGGTTGTTTCACATCATGATTTTGGCAATCGCTACAAAAAGCATTAGGAACGCAACTGGATATGAGTACTGCTTACCATCCCCAGATCGATGGATAGAGTGAGCGTACCATTCAAACATTAGAAGATATGCTTAGAGCATGTGCCATCGACTTTGGTAGAAACTGGGATACTCATCTTCCACCAGTTGAATTCTCGTATATCAATAGTTACCACTCGAGCGTGAAGTGTACCCCATTTGAAGCTTGTATGGAAGGAAATTTCGAACGCCCATAGCTTGGGCAGAAGTAGGAGAAATCAAGCTAATTAGATAGGAGACTACCGAAAAGATTGTTCAAATCAAGGAAAGACTCACGACGACACGAGATTGCAAGAAGAGCTATGTTGATAATCGGCGAAAGCCGTAAGAGTTTAGTGTTGGCGATAAAGTACTACTCAAAGTATCACCTGAAAGGCATAGTACGTTTCGGCAAGAGAAGCAAACTTGCACCGAGATACGTAGGACCATTCGAGATTGTCGAATGAGTTAGTTCTATGGCTTATCGATTACGTCTACCGCAAGAACTTGTAGGCATTCACGACACTTTCCATATTCTTCCATCTTTTATCTCGTAGAAATAGTATTCCAGAACTTAATTTTCAGTGAGAATAACTAAAAATAGAACGAGAGATTAAAGTCGTATGTGAAAAGAAAATATCATACGTATTGTGTCAATAAAAGCAAGAATAAAGTCACATGAGAAATAAAATGACATAAGTATGGACAAAAAGAAATGCCCCTCCATACAAAACAGACATAGTGAATAAAAATAGAAAATGAAATAAATGTTCTTAAGTTTGTATTAATGTGAAACTAATCAAAGTTTGAATCTTATTCTGTGACAACCGTCTATTTTGAGGTCAGTAACCAATAGCAAACATATGACATTTTGACTCCTTCTATTTATTTGTTGAGTCACTTTTACATGATTGTGTTATTTTATTATTAAATGCTTATTTTTTGGAACCCTAGTTATACGAACACACCATCGACCTATGACCCTAATTAACGGTCTTAACAACCAACGATATGCTCAAGTAACATTATATTAGTGTCAGTAATCTCGGATAAGTTAGTTTAACTAACTTGTAAAACCACATTTAAAGTTATATTTTAACTTACGTTTTACAACTTTTAGTATTACTTACACATTTAATCCTTACCACACTACACAATATATATATACAAATATTTCAACACACATGGTCCCTTGGAATAAAACAATATGATTTCATTAATGGTCCCTTAGAATAAAACAATAAGATTTCATCAATGGTCCCTTGAAATAAAACAATATGATTTCATCAATGGTCCCTTAGAAATAAAACAATATGATTCCATCAATGGTCCATTGGAATAAAAAAATATATATAACTCTCATATTTGGTCCCTTTGGAACCGGCCCGATCACCACCCATTTAGGCCAATCAAATGGCTAGCTTTTTCTTTTTCTCTTACTGGTATTCCACAAAAAACCCCTCATAATATATATATATATATATATATATATAATAAAATACATATACATAAGCAAAGTATCATACAAATTATTCTTAGGAAAGAATAATAAGTAATCAACACGGGTATAGTTCTCCTCGGTGAGAGGTGAATGGAAATTCACGTTCATGACGCAAATCGAGCTTGATTGTCATTAAAGATTTGATTTTGGTTTCTAAATCTACTAACGCAAAATAAAAGCATATAAAGGCATGCTATTCTAGGAAATAAAGCAATTAAAAAAACGTCTACTTAAAAACAAAACGCGACTAATTGACTAAATAAATCAAAATTAAACCCTAAAAATTGAAATTGCAAATTTCTTAAACCAGAATGTATTAAACTAATTTTCGAAACAGAAATTCTATTTTTTTATTTTTATTTTTATTTTTAAAGCATTTAAAACAAATATAATACTAAAAATTAGATTAAAAATAGAAAAACAGTTATTAAAATTTTGAGAAAATTACTAAAAATACTTTAAGCTAAAAAGAAGGTTTACAAACAAAATGAGTTGAAAAGCTTAAGCCAATAAGTTGGAAAAAATTCGAATAAGCAAATAAGTTATTTCTAAAAGTGTATTAATAATAAGTGTTGCAAAGGTCTTATGAAAAAGACCCAAGGGCGCCCTGGTAAGGCTTTGTGTGTGTGAAGGGAAGGTCGCAGGTTCGAGTCCTGGATCTTACCTTTTTGTTTTTATTTTTATTTTTCAAATTTCTTTTTGAAAACTAATCTATAAGCATGAATAAGCAACTTTAATAAATGAACTTTTTTGACAAAACATAAAAATAAGCTGGAAAAAGCAAAATCAAAATGACCGTTTGGCTTTTTAGATTTTGACATAGCGAGCTAAAACTGCTTGAGCTTTTTGACTAAATAAGCAACAAGAAAACTAAATAAGCTGAAACAGTCTTACTTCTAGACCTAATAAGCATATTGGACCGAAGATAAGCTAACATTACAAGCTAAAAAACTCTAAATAAGCTAAAAGATAGTGGACTAAAAAGCAACTTAAAAGACTAATAACTAACTTTTGAGCTAAGATTTAAGACTAATAAGCTAAGACATTAAGCTGAAAAGTTAAAAACATATAAAGATTGACTCTCAAAGAACACATAGAACCTAGAATTAAGGAAATTGATTAGGTAAATAAGCTGAAAAAGGAAATTGAAATTGACAGTTTAACTATTATATTTTTGGCTTTTTGAAAATCAATGACAACTAGAAACTCAAATTTAAGACTCTAAAACTGATTTTAACCTCTTAACAACTTAAAATAGATTGAGCTACTACTACAATAAGCTAATTTAAACAAAATTTAACCAAGGATAAGCTAGAATCTAACAACATTATGATCTGCAATATAGGGACTCTAAGAATATTTTATGAACTAGCAAGCTTGACAGTTTTTTATCAAAAGAGTTTTCCCACACCATTTAACTTAAAACAGATGGAATTGATGCATTAGAAATCACATCTAGGATACAAAAACCATACCTCAAAGATATTTTTTAAGATAATTAACCCATAAGCTGATTGAACAACTTATGAACCTGCAGCCTAGAACCTTTAATAACACAAGCTTCAAATTTTATAAAAACCAACTCTAAGCTTATTAAAACTAACTTTAAGACTTGATTAAAGCTAATTAAAACTGACCTAATGACCAAAAAGAACACAGGCAGTCTTAACTAAGTTAAAACTGCTTGTGCCAAACACCCCTTTAAATCCTGATCTTTCATTTTTAAGCTAAAACAGGTTGTAAAATGATTCAAAAAGTGAAAACGGATAAAACATAAGTTGAAATAAGGACAATTAAGCATCAAAAACACAAAAAAAGCACAGGAAATAAGCAAACTAGAATAAGCAGTTTTGAGGCAATTTTTAAGGCAGTTTATATGAAAACACCATTTAAATGACTCATAAGCTAAAAATTATAACTAATAAGCATCAATAAGATCTAATAAGACTAATAAGCAATAATCAGTAGAAATAAGCAAGTGAATAAGCAGATTGATAAGCTAGACAAAAATTAAGCCAGAAATGAAGTAATAGGAAGTTCATTTGGGGCATGTCCCATTTGAGTTAGTGGTAGTTCAAGCTTGTGCTTGAGGTTAATGTGGTATTTCAGCCGCATTCCATTGTACTTAAACGTTTTTGTGATTAATATACTTTACCGGGGTAACCCTTTACCCAAAAAAATGAAGTAATAGGAAGTGTACCTTGATCCTAGCTCAAACAAGGATAAAAAATGCTCAAATGAGCTTATCTACAAGCTCCAGCTTGTTAGAAACAAACTGGTGAGGTCTATAAGCCCGTCCATTATTGGCTTATCATCCAAAATATAAGCTGAGGTAATTTGTGAGTGAATTTCTTATTCAGTTAAGCTTTAGAAGGCTTAACTGAATGAGAGCTAGCTTAAGTGTAAAAGAGAGCTTATTGAGCTTATTAGCTTAATTCTAAACACATTTAAATCATAATTGCATAAAAGTTAAAACAGAATTTAGATCACAATATTTAAGAAACTAAAATTTTATTAAATGAAAAGGGTTTACAATGCTTTAAAAAGGAAAATACAATTTTTAAAAGA
>BQNB010129749.1:0-19063 GCA_026074375.1 Tanacetum coccineum | reverse complement strand
AAACTCTACATCAAACTCTTTCTTTTCTTTTCTTAACTCTTTTCTGACATAAACATAAACATAAGCAAGATGGCAGCCTGTTCATATTTTTTTCTTCTTTTTCAATTTTTTTCATTTTTTTCTCTTTTTTTTTTCTTGTTCACTTTTTTTTATATTTTTTTCGTACTCTTTTGCCCTGCCATCTGCTAAAACATAATAATACATGACTTGGTGTTTATAAATGCACCCCTAAACTTGAGTTTTAGAACTCATAAACATAAACTAATCTGATGACCCGAATTGAAAGGATCAAAATAACATGGAGTGTATTAAGCACGTATGGGGGTACTAATTTGATTTTCTTCCCCATTTCTCCATAAAATAAAAACTACCATGAATCCTAATCATCCCAAAACTATATACACTAAATAAAAGACTCGACTTAGCAACCATGAACTCAAGCAATAAATAACTGGGTTTTACAATAATGTACTAAAAATGAGTACATACAAGGAAGGCTAAGGCGATTTGGGTGTAACATTTTGGCAAGGGTGTATACAATGCTCTTCATTAATAATCAAGAATCCACTAGAAAATTACAAGAACCGCAAAAAGGATAGGCTTGGAGGGGTGTACTAGGGGTATCTTGCACTAAAAATGAGTGCAAAGCAAGGGTGTGGGGATAGTTATATGATCGGGCAGACCATAATAACAAATACATGTTTAAAACAGGGTTTATCCTAGTGCCTCTTATCATTTAGAAAATCCTAATTACACGAATGCAATCTCACTAAGCAGTCTTGGGATGCTTCACTAAAGCAAGTTTCAGAATTTAATACACTACCGGTACACTCATATAGTTTTTATCGATACCAATGCTCTGAAAAAAGCGACAAAACTACATATGCACGATCAAATCCATGAACGCGACATATATGATTGCTCATTCCTTAACTCGAGTAAGCTAAAGGTAAAACTATCTTAGGTATCAAAGATGGATACCTGAATTATAAAGATCTAGGGGTGAACCTTACATTTTTTTGTTGGATTGTTTTTAGAGTGGTACGGTTTTTGTGCTAGTCATATAATTCCTATCCATGAGACGCTAATAATACTAAGTTTTCCTCGATATGTGCCATAAAAAATTTAAATTTGGGTTAAAATCGCCGTCTATGCTATGGTTTAGTATATTATTCATCATTTTAAGGATAAAGCAAAGACAAATGAAGAAATAGTTTCTAAGGCTTTATTTCCCCATATGCTTATTTTGAGCATTATCCTCAATGTTCTTAAAAGTACCCGTAAAATGAATAAAGGGAAAAGAAAAGGTAAAAGAAATTAGTACCCCCCCTAGTTTTTCTTAATAATAGAGAAGAAACAAGTGATAAGCTGGCTAAATCGTCATCTAAGAATCGTCCATATAAAACTCCTGAGAACTCCCGGGCTTCTCCTCATTAAATAGAACATGCAAATCAATGACTAGAAACAGCTATACCTAGCGTAAAATTCAGCGGAATGATAATATACAACTTAATGATTTAGGGTTTTGACACTACGAAAGCGGTAAAGATAGGATGAATGTGTAAATATAATCATGGTTTTCTGCAACTTTTAGGAAAATTACAAATTCTAGAAATTATACAAAATTGATTATCAAAAATTAAAAGAAAATACGAAGTTTACAGTTGTTGGAGACGCGACGCCGTCAGGAAAAATCCTGACGCCGTCTCCAGCGTCTGTAAACGAAATTCTCTTTGTTTTCTGAAAAAAATTCTGCACACAGTTCTATTAGTTATTTCTTGGAAAAATACTGCATAAACTACGAAAACTATTATCAATAACATATGACTCGAACAAACATGACACAAGACACTCCTAAAATGCGAGAAAATAAAATAGATTAGGTTGCCTCCCAATAAGCGCTTTTCTTTATTTCACGAGTCTTGTAGCCAGACTCAGAGTCACTTACCTAGAAATCATGAAGGTGATCCAATTCGATGATCTCGCTTGGATTCTCTTTCTTGGATAATTTCCTAGTAGTGGGAATTGATTGAAAGGTCTTTTTGAATTTTTCTCCGTCGGGGTCAATCAATTCAATCCTAATGTGCCACGCACCATCTCCTTCTTTTGGTGTCCTATTCCAATATTGCTTCTTTTTCTTTATCAACTCTTCTGACTCCTACATATTTCCTTTAAGATTGATAGGTATAACTCCTAAGAATTCTACCATCTTTCTGAATACTAGGACGTCCATAAAAGGGTTGAGTACGGCATCTCTGACCAATTACCATTTCTAGGGCAAATGGTGTTCCACAAAGTCTTTCTTACCATAAAAAGGGGGGCGGGCACCAACACTGTCCATACTAGGTCATGGTTCATAAGATTCTGTTTTACCTAGGGTAGTCCAATAAGGTATTTCTTCATCACATAGGTTGATTTCTTTTACTCCAAATATTGACCTAGTAACTCTTTCTCCTACTGTTATTTTGTCTTTTCTACAGTCTATTACGACATTAGCGGTTGTTAAGAGTCCTCTTCCTATGAGTAAAGGGGGTGGTAGGGTCTTTGTCCATGTCTATGATATAGAAGTCATCTAAAAGTTTTAGCCTTCCTATGTGAACGTATACATTCTTAACAATTTCCACGAGATAAGACTTAGTTCCATCTGCTAACCCAAAACCATGATTGGTCTCTTCTAGTAATCCAATTTTAAGCTTCTTGAAGAGATATAAAGGGATTAAATTCATACAGGACCCTAAATTAGCTAAGGTATCAAAAGGCTTAGAGTTCCCTAGTTTACAAGGCAAGGTGAATAATCTGGGATCCTTTATTTTCTCAAGAATTTTGCCTTGAATGAATGCGGACCCACTTTTGCCTAGCTCTAAACTCTCCACATATTTATCAAGAATTGCATTATAGATCGGAGCAATTTTATTTATTTAATAACTTTCACTACAAAGACAAAAAAAAAATTATTCCTCGTAACACTTCCTCTAATGTGTTTATTTATAGTAAGCATTTCATTTTAAACGTATTATGTAATATATTGAAGTGACAAATTTACCGAATGGACTTGTCGAAAAAAATTTAAAATAAATAATTATAAATATTATTTATATTACTTATAATTTTCTCTAAAAAGATACGTAAAGTATTACGGGGAAGAGATTGTATGAATTGTGGGAAAAAAATGTCGTCAACCATCACACCACTAAATTGTTATGGGTAATTGTACAACGCGTCTAAACTCTATGCTCAAACGCCAAGATTGAGTTTTGGAATTGGATGATTAAATTGGGACATTAAAGTTGGACTAGAACAGTGTGCGGGCGACGTAAATATTACTTGTGTGATTGAGATTTAGTGCTAAAGACTTTCTTAAGGTGAGTACTCGAGCCCCACTTTTTACTGTTTTTCCGTTAGGGGAAAATGATACTCAAATGTGTTTTGAAATGTTTTAAATAAAATTCCCCTTTTTTATTATTGTACGAAATGTGTTTTGTTTTTTGGACAAGATAAGTGCTTATGACTGCTAATGTGAAGATTATGCATGAAAGTTGTGGATCGGATGGGTACGCCTACCTAGTGTTGTGAGATTATTGGATCGGATGGGTACGCCTACCCAGTATTTGTGTGATTATTGGAGCGGATGGGTACGCCTACCCAAGTTTGTGTGAGGTCCTGCCCTAATATTAGTGCTCCAGCTGGTAGGCCCTTTAGGTGCGTAAGTGACATATTATGATTGACTAGCGGGGATGCTATGTCTTGGATTGTTTGCATATATTGACTGTCATATAGCACTATTGTCCACTGTTGAAAAAAGGCACAAATTTTGTTTATTAAGGTCAAACCTACGAGCTCACCAACATTATTGTTGACGTTTTCGAGTATCATTTTTAGGTGAAGTGAAAGAAGAATAGTTTGGTGATTGTGATAGCAGACTTAGAAGTATCCCGAGTGGAATTTCGTGTGAAGTCTTGCTTGCTTGTTGTTTTGATTTTAGTATTTGGATGTTTTGGATTAAGTTTGGATTATGGTCCCTTGTGTGGGCAGTTGAATAATTGTAATTGATTGTGGAATTTTATTTTCGATTTAGGACTCAACTCCGAGTTGTTCGAGGTTGATGGTCTTCAAAGCAACATAGGAGAATGCAATGTAAGTTTTTTTATTTTGTATCTTGTGTTATGATTGATCATTATGTTTCATTCCCGAGTTTCCGCCTTTGTCGGGGTGTGAAAAAGGCTTATTCCCCCCATACTTATTTGACAATTGCCTCAAAGACTTAAAAATACACTAAAAAAACGAATCAAGTGAAAGAACAATGGAAAAGAAGCTAGTACTCCCCTAGTTTTGCTCAATAATAGAGAAGAAATAAATGATAAGTTGGTTAAATCGTTATCCAAGAATCGTCCATATAAAACTCCTAAGAACTCCAAAGCTTCTTCTTATCAAATATAACCTGCAAATCAAGGACAAGAAACAATACACCTAGCGTAAAATCGGCGAAATAATAATATACAATGATGTGATTAGGGTTTTGACACTACGAAAGCTGTAAAGATAGGATGATTGTATTAGATGAAATCGTGGTTTTTTGCAAGTTTTAGGAAAATTACAAATTCTGGAAATTATACAAAATTAATTTTTCAAAAATAATAGAAAATTCTAATTTTTACAATTTTAGAGACGTGACGCCATCAGGAAAAATCCTGACGTCGTCTCCAGACACTATGAAAAATTCACATTCGTTTTTTAGGAAAAAATTTCTGCACGCAATTCTATTAGTTATTTCCTGCAAAAATACTGCATAAACCATGAAAATTATAAGCACAAACATATGACTCTAACAAACATGACACAAGACACTCCTAAGATGCGGGAAAATTAAATAGATTGGGTTGCCTCCCAATAAGCGCTTTTCTTTATTTAACGAGTCTTGTAGCTAGACTCAGACACACGTCCTTACATGACTCCTCCTTCATCTTCTAGTCTAATCAAGTATTCGGATCTAAGCTCCAAACATTCTTTATAATACCCTAATATCTTGTTCATTACATAGTCTACTCCCTTCCTTTTGTCCTCCTCATTCCTAAAGTAGACTGATTTTGTATGCTCTTTTTCCAAGTATGACACTGAGTTAAATTGCTCTATCTTGTGGGGGCATCTTATAGGCAATCTCATCGTCCTCGATTGCGAACCTCACTACTCCTATTGATAAATCATGAGTCATGTTAGATACTTCCACAAAAGTTTTTCCTAGCACTACTTAGGACAGCCTAGGGTCTATGATTGAACTAATAT
This sequence comes from Tanacetum coccineum, assembly GCA_026074375.1. Lineage (NCBI taxonomy): Eukaryota > Viridiplantae > Streptophyta > Magnoliopsida > Asterales > Asteraceae > Tanacetum > Tanacetum coccineum. The sequence goes on along the minus strand of BQNB010129749.1, from coordinate 13,783 downwards.
CCTCAACAATCATGAATCTGAAACATAAGTATAGTTTCCTACGAAGATATGCGTCCCTTTAATTCTTCCTATGAAATTTCTTATCCCTCTAATGCCCTCAGGATCTTCCTTAGGTTCGAGTTATTTTCTCATAATCCAATTGTATTGCATACGAGTGATGAGATTAATAGGGGAATTAAGATCTATGTAGGCTTTCTCGATGTGTACATGTCCTAGATTGCATGGTATTTTAAGATTTGAAGGACATCCTCCTACAATGATCGGGTTTCTAAAAAAAAGGACAGAATTGGGGCACACATTAAGTACTTATGATATGCAAGATAAGCACCTAGTTGAAAATAAGTCAAAGTACTCCTACTCTTAATTCTCTTGTAACTGCATTTCGCATCCTCTTCTACTCCTCTTCGCTACCTCATCATACTTTTTAAATTCATTTCAACAAACATATGTCTCCCATTCTCTTTAGTTCAAACAAATTAATGTATTAGAATTACAGGGGAACAAGTTTTTAATTATTCAAGGAAATGATTGAGCTTACGACTTTCTTTGTGAAAAATGAAATTAGATGGATCAGGAGGTGATGGTGGGTGTGGTGTTAATGTATTCTGGTCCGTCCTTTTCTTCATCTTCTGAGCCTCAATGTTTCTTCTAAACTTCTTCTACCAATCTTCGTCTCCCACACGTTCTGTCAACCGGATCGTTTTCGTGTTTTTATGTCTCGTAACTCATCCTCTTTAATTACTGGTTTAGAACTGTCTAATCCTTCTTCTGCCTCTTTCTCAACCTCAACAATTGTGTCGCGACCATTGTCCTCAGCCGCATCAGATTCTATGGTTCATGTGTCCTCTCTAGATTCGTATTCCTTTCTTATAACGGTAATTTGTAGACGAAATAGAGACCGCGCTTGGGGGCAGAATGCTTCCTACTTGTCTCAAAAGATGAATAGATTGATATTTTGGAGAGAGTAATTTTGACGGGCTTTTAATTCCCTTGCTTGGAGGTGTCCCATTTTCAATGACCGTTAATGTTTTTACTTGAGGTTGGTCCTTTTGAGCTTTATTAGTTTGTTTGGAACACAATTTAATAGCATTGATTAAATTGAGGGGACATGATGAGCTTTGGGGATCTTTCAGTGGGCAAGAACGAAAAGAAAAAACTAAAGAGATGGAGTTAACATCCAGTTTTAGGTTCTTGACCGTGTGGCTTGGGAGTGATCCCATCATTCGATCATTGAAGGCCTTCAAGAATATGTCAATTTTTGTTGGTCGTATCACCGCCTAGTAGTTTGAGAAATCGGCTTCAAACTTGGACAATCTAGCGTCTTGAGATGCCATAAAACTAGACACCAACCTTTCGAGACTTGATTGATTATTAAAATTTTGAGGGTTGTTGTTGAAGGGGCAGTTTGAGAATGAACCGTTGGGCTGAAAACGATTAGGTGGGTTTAAAAAATTGTTTTGAGAATTTTGAGGTTGCCTCCACCTAAGGTTTGGTGTGTCCCTTCATGACGAATTATAGGTGTTACCAAGATTTTTTTGCTCGGGTTTGAAAGTGAACCACTTACCTCCTGCTTCGTCGATACGTGAAGATGCATAATCAACAAAAGCTTGCTTGGGATTTTCCATCTAGTATTGAATGTCGTGGGGACCACTACACATCTTGCATGAAGAAGCGATTTTATTCACTTGAACAGGTGATTTAGGAGCAAGATGAGCTTCCATTAAGCGTTGGACTTGATTTTCGAGCTCGATGAGACGACGGCCGGATGTACTCGGGACATCTTGAGGCAAAGAGATTTCCTTGACTGGTTTAGCGAAGTCTCTTGGGTCATTCCAACTTTCGTTGTCATAGAGGGTGAGGTCCTCTAATAGTGCCCAGGATTCTTTGGCATTTTTGTCACGTAGCTTACCACCGGCCGATTGATTGATGGTTTGCCTTGTGGTGGAATTCACATGGTCATAGAAGATTTGGACTTGGAGCCAAAGATCGATGTAATGATTAGGGACTTTTTGGAGTAAGTCCTTGATACGTGTCTATGCTTCAGAGAGAGATTCACCCTAATGTTGTAGGAACATCAAGATGTCATTTCGAAGTTTAGAAGTCCTTTTCGGTGGAAAGAATTAAGCAAGGAAACGAGTAGTAAGATCCTCCAAGTGAAGATGGATCCTATAAGAAGACATTCAAGCCAATTGCTGGATTGATCGCAAAGGGAAAATTAAAATAAATGCAGGCGCGTCCTTTCCTTATTTGCAACATCAAGGTCAAGTGAGTCCACAAGTTTTAGAAAATCCTTAAGATGTTGGTTTGGATCCTCGGACCAAAGTCTGTGGAATTAGCATCCGTTTTGCACCAACCGGATGGTGTCGGATTGTAGAGGCACCACGTTGTTCCCATCGGGGAGCTCAATGGTGTTTCGATAGCCCTCATGGCTGGGTTTGGAGTAATCTCCAAGAGTATGGATAGGATTTTTGTTTCCATGGAGGTCAACAAAAAAGATTTACGAAACAAATAACACAAAGAAAAGATAGCCTACAAGAAAGCTAATTGACAGAAATTAAAATTCTCACTTGATAGGAATCAAGAGAGTAGACCTAAGTTAGATAGAATCCAAAACCTTTACTATTCCCCACGTAGCGGCGCCAAAAACTTAATGCGCGGTCGTTGTAAACACATCAGGTTTTACAACTCCCTAGACAGAGTACCTAATCGTTGCAGTGTAGTATAGCAAGGACTCGGGGGTTGTTATCGTTATCTAGGAGAATAGTGTGTGAAGGCTCGAACTAAACCTAACAAGATCTAAGGGATTAAAAGAATATTATTTTTGTATTTTATATTTTTATAAAAGCGGGTAAAATTTTGGTTTTAAGAGGTCGTTTTGGTTTAAACTAATTAAACTAATATGAAACTAAACTAAATTGGTGGAAAGCTCGATAGGTAAATAAATGTGTTTACTTAATCATGCATGATCCTTAGTTTGCTTCTCCTAATTCTATTGCCCATCACTCTTGTGATGCGATGTGTAAATATTTCCTAAGTCATGAACGAATTACACGCACCCGCCGTCTATGTAATATTCCGTTAAGGCAACGCACAAGTAAGGTATTATGAAGACTATTACAAGGCCCCTAAGAGTACATTACATGCATTAAAGTATTTAAGAGGTGATCAACCATAGATGGGTAAGGTAGTATGAAGACTGTTACTGATGGTATCCTTTCTACTCAATCACGTTTCCCTAGACGTCTATGCCAATGTAATATTTTATGGCTAGTTTTATAAAGCCTAACGCCCACACCCATCAGCAAGAAGCAATATAAAAAAGGATCTACAAACTAATTATCATGCAATCATAAGCAAACACTATAAGATCTAGCCTAACATGTTAAGAAGAAGCGAAGAACAATAATTAATCAAACAACACATAGACATATTGAATGAATAAAAGATAGAAGACTTCACTGATCAAAACATGGAGTTAATGGTGTTACAATAAGGTTTGAGAACCCTAAAAATGGCCTAACAATGGCTGATATTAGTACCATAAATAATACTTTAGAGTTCCACAAGTTTCACACTAAAAACCCTAAAAACGAGTTTGTATAAAGAAAATAGGCCGCAACGGCGTCACCTTGTAATCTTGACACCGTCGCTTTGAAGAATCATTTAGGGCTTCTTTAAGTCGGTTACGTTCTAACGCCGTCTCAAAATTCTTGACACAGTCGCTTTGATGTTCTGACGGTGTCACAAGGTTTCCTGACACCGTCTCCAGCCACTATACGTATTTTCTTCGTCGACTTTGGTGTAGAGTTGTAATCTTGTCCGTTTCTTCTCCAAATGAGCCCAAGTCACGTGTATTTCCTCCAAATGCCATCCAAGTGCTAAAAACACAAGAAGAAATGATTAAGCACGTATTTTAGAGATATTTGCATAATTTATAGGGTTAAATGACCTAGAAAAAGTGTATAAAATGACACCTCATCACATATAATCCATGTTTTGACTTATAAATTTAAACACAAGCATGTACGAGTGATGTATAGATATATTATAAACCGCATATGCATCATTTCATGATATTATTCATACACCTAAACCGCATCATTAATTTCATAGGTTGCGTTACGAGTTGTTGCTTATCGTATACTTGTTGATTATTCTTGAAATCAATACTTTGCCAAAGGTGAGTTTCATAGCCCCACTTTCACTTGTTTTACTAATACTTTACAAATCTTAAGGTGAGATACATTGCTTGTTTTTACTTATGGACGCAAGTACCTTTCTAACTGATTACGGATTAGCCTAAGTTCCGATAACCCACTATACCCATTATCATAAACAGTTAATTACATGTTGTAAGCGTGAGTGTTATAAATAGATCTATTAGGATTAACATCTATGTCCGGGTAAGTAGTGCTTACTTGTATCGGAGGTACCTATCTAACGGATGTATACCATGTTGGAAACTTTGGGTGGTATCAGGTTGGACACCTACTCGGGGAACTTACTGTGCATTGATTTGCATACATAACTTTGTTTAGCTTCGGTGTCATGAGCTTAGTGCAATCGTAATTACTTTTTGTGATATTGCATGTGTTGTGATAGTCATGCACTTTGAATCTTGTGGTCTACCTTACTATTTACTTAAACATATGAACTCACCAACTTTATGTTGACACTTTTAAGCATGTATTCTCAGGTTCTTAATCCCATAAGGATACCTATGAAGTGCGTTGGAGTCTTCATTCATCATGGTTGCATTTCATGGAAACTTTTATCTTAATACTCATTGATGTTTTGAAACATATCTCTTGCTTCCGCTATGACTTTGAATATTTTAAATCTATGTAAAACTTTATTTCCTTTAAATTAATTCAACGATGTATTTTCTAAAACGTCTATATAGTGGTCGTTCTCTCTATCTTGTGCTTGTGTATTATGAAGCCACGCACCCCCGATTACCTTTCTGCTGCTACATTTTGAGGGGTGTGACAGATTGGTATCAGAGCCAAGGTTATAGAGAACTAGGTTGCATATTAGGCCTAGACTATAACCACTGCATAATCATTTCATCGCATAGCATCAAAAACACTTCGCGTACATAACCACTACATGATCCCATTGCCTTACATGTGCCTTTACTAATTCTTTGCACATATTTTACCCTTGCCTTATATAATAGATATTTATATAAACCTTTGTCTGTCACCATACTATGTCCCTCTCACACATCACCATTTCGTCTGACTCTAACACTAAGAGTGTCGGATCACCAACTTCGCATGTGATTTTATCAGACTCAGAGGCAACGGTTACTGCGATACTTGACATTGCTCCAGAGATTGCCCTAGAGGCACAAGCATCATCGAACCTCGTACCGGCCTTACCCGATTATGTTTCGGAGTCTGACCCGAAAGAGTCGCCCGAGAAGGATCCCTTGGAGGACGATTCTTCTGGCGATGACATATCTGAGACAGCTGGACTAGAGGTTCAGGCTGCACCTGCACCACCTGTACCACTCCAGATCACACCTGCACCGCCCGCACCACTCTAGATCATACATGCACCACCCGTATTGCCCCGCAAACCCACTATCCTTGTTCGACCTAGAAAGGAGATTCCATTCGATCGACCATACCGTATACACCATAACGGGGTACATATGTTGTTGACTGCGAGGAAGAGGGTACGTGCACCGCCTGCTCTTTCGTCGGCTACTAAGGCGGCCATTGCTCAGTGGATTGCAACGCCACCACCACTATCATCAGATTTATCGTCAGGGTTTTCATCATCATTACCGTTAGGATCTTCATCGTCTGCACCGTCATCTCCATACGCTAGACCGTCTTGCAAGAGGTTCCGCATATCATCTTCATCATTAGAGATATCATACCCGTCATCACCACCACCACCTCGTAAAAGGTGTAGGGTATTGATATACTCATCATCATCAGCTTCACTCCCACCATTACCATCAGTCAGACCATCTCATAAGAGATGCAGGTCTCCTACACCACCTTTATTGGCAGCAGCAGTATCCACACCACCTATTAAAATTCTACCACCTTGTAAGAGGTTTAGGAGTTCATCATTTGCACTACAGGAGGATGTTCATACCGAGACTACGATCAAGGACAGGTTAGATGACCACAGTGAGATGATTGGGGAGATGTTTAAGCACCTACTGGATATTCCCCTTGCTGGACTTGAGACTACTAATCATGAGTTGGAGACTCTAAGAGCCAGAGTGGTATCATCTGAGGGAGATATTTCTTCTTTGCACGCCAAGGCTAGAGCCGCTGAGCAGAGGGAAGAGATTTCTAGGGATATGATATCCGAGTTAGAGGATAGGTAGAGTTATGCATAGTATTGGATTCAGCAGGGCAAGTTAGCCAAGGTCAGGGACAGAGTTCGCATCAAGAGGATTGAGCAGCGACTTGGCATGTAGACAGTAGACTAGTATCATTTATAGTTATCTTTATTGTAGCCATTAAGTTGAGTAGTACTCGCTAGTGGCATTAATATGATGCTTGTGCTCTTTTTATTTTGTAAAAATGATGTACCAAGTATTAATACCACTATGTTGGTTATGATTTTGCTATATTATGATGTTGTTTACTCTGCCTTGTTGTTATATTCTATGCGTATCGTGGTCTTATTATTTAGTGTATCTATTGCGTGTGGGAACAATCATGTGCAACAACTACCACCCAAGAGGCAAAATTTGGCAAGAGCCTACATTGCTGGGCCTAGAGAGAAGAAAGCGTATGCTGGAAATTTTCCTTACCGCAACAAGTGTAAGTTGCACCATGTTGGGCCATGCACTGTAAAGTGCGGTAACTAGAAGAGAGTTGGTTACATGACGAGGGATTGTTGGACTCCCGTGCCTGCAACAACTCAAGGAGCCCTAGTTACAAATCAGAAGGCTGCAATTACTTGCTATGAGTGTGGAAAGCAAGGGCATTACTGAAGTGAGTGTTCGAAGTTAAAGAATCAAAACCGTGGAAATCAGACTAGGAATGGAGAAGCTCGAGGAAGAGCATATGCATTGGGAGGAGGAGAAGCCAACCAAGACCCATACGTCGTTACAAGTACGTTTCTCCTTAATAATCGTTATGCCTCTATCTTTTTTGATACTAGTTTCGATAAAAGTTTTGTGTTGACTACATTTAGCTCCTTAACTGACATCATCTCAACTGCCTTAGATACTAAGTACACTATAGAGTTAGCTGACGGGAAGTTGATAGGAGCCGATACTATAATTCGGGGTTGTACCCTGAATTTCTAAATCACCCGTTCAACATCGACCTAATGCCCATAAAACTCATTAGTTTTGACGTTATCATCGGTATGGATTGGTTAACAAAGTACCATGTTGTGATCTTGTGTGATGAGAAGATTGTCCATGTCCCATACAGCAATGTGGTCTTAACAATTCAAGGCAATAGAAGCACTGGTAGTATTAAGTCTAGATTGAATATCATCATGCACCAAGACTCAGAAGTATATACATGAAGGATGCCATGTCTTTCTACCATAGATCACTTAAAAGAAGAGGGAGAAAAAGTTAAAGGAGAAGCGTCTTGAAGATGTACCTATCATGAGAGATTTTCTAGAGGTCTTTCCCGAAGACTTGCCAGGATTCCACCGACCCGACAAGTGGAATTTCAAATCGACCTGGTGCCCAGTGCTGCACCTGTTGCACGATCACCTTATAGACTAGCCCCGTCGGAAATGCAAGAGTTGTCGAACCAACTGCAAGAATTGGCAGACAAATGATTTATAAGTCCAAGTTCCTCACCCTGGGGAGCTTCGGTCTTGTTCGTCAAGAAGAAGGATGGATCCTTTAGGATGTGCATCAACTACCGTGAATTGAACAAGCTAACTGTGAAGAATCGTTATCCGCTCCAAAGGATTGACGACTTGTTTGATCAACTACAATTGCCTAGCATTTACTCGAAGATCGACTTGAGGTCTGGTTATCACCAACTCAGAGTTTGAGAAGAGGATATTTCTAAGACCGCGTTCAGGACCCGTTATGGTCACTACGAGTTTCTGGTCATGCCGTTTGGTTTGACCAACGCACCGGCAGTATTCATGGATCTCATGAATCGAGTATGCAAGCCGTACTTGGATAAGTTCGTAATAGTATTCATTGACGATATCTTGATTTACTCCAGAAGCAAAGAAGAACATGGGGAACACCTTAAGCTTATCTTGGAATTGCTTAAGAAGGAGGAATTGTACGCCAAATTCTCTAAGTGTGAATTCTGGCTCCCAAAAGTGCAATTTCTCGGTCACATGATTGATAGTCAAGGTATTCATGTTGATCCCATTAAGATTGAATCAATAAAGGATTGGGCAACGCCCACGACTCTAATAAAAATACGTCAATTTTTAGGACTTGTCGGGTTATTACCAATGATTTATCAAAGGTTTCTCTATGATAGCGAAACCTCTAACCAAACTGACTCGGAAGAATATGAAATATGAGTGGGAAGAGAAAGAAGAGGTGACATTTCAACTACTGAAGCAAAAGTTGTGCAGTGCATCAATTTTAACATTGCCGAAAGGAACTGAGAACTTTGTGGTTTACTGCGACACTTCACATAAGGGCTTAGGTGCCATATTGATACAAAAGGAGAAAGTTATAGCCTACGCATCACGTCAACTCAAGGTTCATGAGAAGAACTATACGACTTACGATTTAGAGTTAGGAGTTGTAGTGTTTGCTCGAAAGATTTGCAGAAACTATTTGTATGGCATGAAGTGTACCGTGTTCACTGATCACAAAAGCTTGCAACACATCCTTGATTAGAAAGAGCTGAACATGAGAAAACGTAGATGGTTGGAACTACTCAATGAGTACGATTGTGATATTCATTATCACCCGCAAAAGGCGAACGTGGTGGCAGATGCTTTAAGCCAGAAGGAACAGATAAAGCTACTATGAGTTCGAGCCTTAGTCATGACAATCAATTTAAACCTACCATCTTAAATTTTGAATGCTCAAGCTGAGGCAATAAAAGAGGAGAATGTCAACGAAGAAAATCTTCATGGTATGGACAAGGAGTTTGAGACTCGTCCTGATGGAACACTCTATATTAGGAACAAGAGTTGGTTACCATGCTTTGGAGACTTAAGAGATTTGATCACGCATGAGTCATACAAATCTAAGTATTCCATCCACCCTGGATCGGATAAGATGTATCAGGATCTTAAGAAGTTATACTGGTGGCCCAACATGAAAGCAAACATCGCCACCTATGTTAGCGAGTACATGACATGTTCAAGGGTTAAAGCTAAATATCAGAAACCATCTGGTTTACTGATACAACCTAAGATACCCCAATAGAAATGGGAAAAGGTAACAATGGACTTTGTCACCAAATTTCCAAAGACGTCGAGTGGTCATGACACGATTTGGGTAATCGTTGATCATCTTACAAAGTCTGTACACTTCCTACCAATGAAGGAGACTGATACAATGGAGAGACTAATGAGACTTTACTTGAAAGAAGTAATCTTAAGGCATGGAGTGCCAATCTCGATTATCTCAGATAGAGATAGCAGATTTACATCTCACTTTTGTCAGTCACTCCAGAAAGCTTTAGGTACACGTCTGGATATAAGCACAACTTATCATCCACAAACTGACAATCAAAGTGAAAGAACCATCCAAACGCTAGAAGATATGCTACGCGCTTGCGTGATTGGCTTTGGAAAAGGATGGGATAGTCATTTACCCTTATTAGAGTTTTCATAAAACAACAGTTACCATACGAGCATTAAGGCTACATCATTTGAGGAACTTTACAATCGTAAGTGTCGATTACTTGTCTGCTAGATTGAGGTTAGAGATATCCAACTCACTGGTCCATAGATTATTCATGAAACAACTGAGAAGATTATCTAGATAAAGAACCGAATTCAAGCCGCTCGTAATTGTCAGAAGAGTTACGCCAATGTAAGGCGTAAACCTTTAGAATTTCAAGTTGGGGACAAGGTTATGCTGAAGGTCTCACCTTGGAAAGGAGTAATACGTTTTGGAAAATAGGAAAAGCTGAACCCGTGATATATTGGACCTTCTAAGGTGTTAGATAAAGTTGGACATGTAGCCTATCAACTAGAACTCCCACAACAACTAAGCAAGGTCCATAACACATTCCATATATTGAATTTGAATAAGTGTTTGTTTGATGAGACACTCGTCATTTTGTTGGAAGAGACCCAATCCGACGACAAACTTTATTTCATTGAAGATTATGTAGAGATCATGGACCAACAAGTCAAACAGTTGAAGCAAAGTCGCATCCCGATCATCAAGGTTAGGTGGAATTCCTGGCGAGGTCCTGAATTCACCTAGGAACACGAAGACCAATTTGAAAGAAATACCCTCACTTGTTCCCCAGCACCTCGCAACCCAATACCTCCAACTAAGCTTTAGGACGAAGCTCTCTTAACGGGGAAAGACTGTGACAATCATAAATTTTTTAGATTAATATCAGCTATTAATTTGTCATTTTTCACTTTTTACCTTTTCGTGACTGATTTACCGTATAACCGAGAGGTTATCCCGCGTTTTAGTAATTATATCTTTCGATGTGTTCCGACTATAGATTAAGTATAGTCTACTTATACTTTACGTGTTACGACTTTACAGACATAATTTTGTGTGTCGTAAATGAATTTTTTACGAGTTACGTAAAATTTGTGCAATAACATTTTTCACGCATGCATGTGCATACATACCTCATCTATATAATATCTAGATATTATGTAAGGGTAAACTAGTAATTCAAAAACTCAAGGTCCCTTCCCCCTTTCCCTTTGTTCAGCCAAGTACACCACACACACACCCTTAGTCCTTTTTGATTTGGTGGTCTTGATTATCCCCCAACACCTTTCCTTTATTTTCTCAACGTTGTCTAGCACAAGATTTGAACCACACATCCTTGGAAAAATATCTAGAAATTTTTCTCACCCTTATGGCTATAAAAGGAGGGCTTATGCTTTATTTTTCACACACAACAAAAACTAGCAAAATTTTCTTTTTCTCTTCCCTCTTTCTTTCTTTGTTTGGCCGCCACAAAAAAACACCACTAGGGCGTTTATTTTTCTTTGATCTTCAAGATTTGGGCTCGTGTTCATACTAGAGGCGTGTTCGTTGGTTTATTTGGGTTGTTAGTAGATCGATTCGGGTTATATATATTTGGGTTTGATCATACTTTCATCCACTTTCTTTTAGACTTGTAAGTGTTTTCATCTTCTTCATATACCTTCATCATCAACATCATTTTTATGCATCAACTTATCACTGTACATGCTATTTTTATTAATCAACGCATAAAAACGTTTATATAAGAGTTTTATATATAAAGTTTCAATCTTTATAATTATCATTGGTTTATAATCCTATATTTTATAAAAAGATTCAATCTTTATACTTTTTAAACATATTTTATATAAAAAGGTTCAAGCTTTATACTTGTTAATCATTTTTAAACATATTTTATATGAAAAGGTTCAAGCTTTATACTTGTTAATCATTTATAAACGGATTTTATATAAAAAGGTTCAAGCTTTATACTTGTTAAGTTATAAACATATATTTTTGCAAAAGTGTGATGTTTACGCTTATTTTATGTTTTAGTTGCGATCTACTTATATATATTGAGACTTGTGGAAGTGTTATGGTTTTTGCAAGTGATTAATAGCTATGTTGATGGTGGTTTGTAGATATTATGAACAAGTGAAACATTGGTGGAAAGGATTAGGTTAGAGAAAGTGTTGTGGATTTGTTGGCAGCGGTAGTGTAGAAAATGAATATTTGCTGTCAAAAATAGTTTTTGGGGTGTTTCGAGTAGCATGTGTCAGATTGAGTAACCGAAAGCTTGAAAAATAGAAAATATACTTAAATACTTTTTTGTGGTTATGTGGATCATTAAAAACGGGTTTATAACAAAAGAGATATGATCATTTGAAAATAGGCTAAAAACTAGACCTTTTTTAGAAAAACTGTACGTGTAAAAATAGTTGCTGATCTGAAACTGTAATGTCATTTTTGAGTCCTTTTGAGTCCGAACCACTACTTTTGTTTAGATAGTCTTTTGTAGTACTAGTCGATACCGTCACGTGGACATAAGAATCCCTAAAAACGGATAAGTAATGAAGAAGTTACGCCACTTTAAAGATTTAGAAAAAACTTAGTTTATAAACATCAAAAGTTGTATTTTTGGGAAAAGTGTTCGAACCGCGCCATTTTAGGCCGATCTTTAAGCACTATCGAGTCGAGGCTTATATAATGGGAAAACTTAATATAACTATATAAATTTTATATAAACCATGTTTTGACTTATAAATTTAAACACAAGCATGTACGAGTGATGTATACATATATTATAAACTGCATATGCATCATTTCACGCTATTATTCATACACCTAAAGCGCATCATTAATTGCATAGGTTGCGTTACAAGTTGTTGCTCGTCTTATACTTGTTTATTATTCTCGAAATCAATACATTGCCAAAGGTGAGTTTCATAGCCCCACTTTCACTTGTTTTACGAATACTTTACAAATATCAAGGTGAGATACATTGCTTGTTTTTAATTATAGATGCAAGTACATTTTTAACTAATTACGGATTAGCCTAAGTATCGATAACCCACTATGCCCATTATCATGAACCGTTAATTACATGTTGTAAGCGCGAGTATTATAAATAGATCTATTAGGATTAACATCCCCGTCCGAGTAAGTAGCGCTTACTTGTATCGGATGTACCGATCTAACGGACGTATACCATGTCGGAAACTTTAGGTAGTCTTGGGTTGGACACCTACTTAGGCAACTTACTGTGCATTGATTTGCATACATAACTTTGTTTAGCTTCAGTGTCATGAACTTAGCGCAATCGTAATTACTTTTTGTGATATTGCATGTTTTGTGATAGTCATGCACTTTGAATCTTGTGGTTTATCTTACTATTTACTTAAACATATGAACTCACCAACTTTATGTTGACACTTTTAAGCATGTATTCACAAGTGCTTAATCCCGTATGGATACCTATGAAGTGCATTGGAGTCTTCATTCATCATGGTTGCATTTCATGGAAACTTTTATCTTAATACTCGTTGATGTTTTGAAACATATCTCTTGCTTCCGCTATGACTTTGAATATTTTAAATCTATGTAAAACTTTATGTCCTTTAAATTAATTCAACAATGTATTTTCTAAAACGTCCATATAGTGGTCATTCTCTTTATCTTGTGCTTGTGTATTATCAAGTCACGCACCCCCAATTACCTTTCCGCTACCACATTTAGGGGGCGGGTAATACGGCTCAAATTATATATACGTATAATATCAAGTATAAGAAATTCACTAATAATCCTTGAGGACAAAGATTAAAAGCAAACTCTACACAAAATATCGTACGTTAACCAGTAAGTGTTCACCGGGTCGTTTATACCCCAAGAATTATGAATTGAAACAACATTTTTATTTGGACAATGATTTATGATAAGGTCTTTTATTTCGAAAACTAATTCCAACTAGTGATAAAATAAAGGCACATAAAAATCAATTTCAAGCAAAATGCACAAAAACGTTAACGGGAAATATAAAAACGCACCTAAAAGAACAAGTATGTTAAATTTAAGACCTACGAAAGCAAATTTAATTTCTAAACCTCAAATCTGATAAAAGAAAATTTTATAAAAAAGAATTTTATTTTTTTGATTATTTTTTCTATTTTTTATGATTTTTTAAAGTTTTTA
>BQNB010129748.1:0-19063 GCA_026074375.1 Tanacetum coccineum | reverse complement strand
TGAGCCCCTATGTGTGTATTATGAATTAAGCCCAATAAGCTTGGTGTTTATGCTATACGTCATCAATTATTTAAGTTGTATTTTAGCACCCACTCGCTCATTGTAGGATAGATTTACTTAAACGGCACCTTAAGTAACATTAATATAATACTTTTAACGTTTACCCTTTTTTTTTGAAAGGCATATTAACGTTTACCGTTTACGTGTTACTTTAATTTGATATAATTTGAGAATCTACCACCATTAGGAAATGATACACGTACACTTCTATTTTGCTTCATTTCTCGTGTATCCCTTGTGTTCCATTGTCACGGTCATGTGCAAAAACTATAAGGGTGCGGGTGGTGTGTACCAACGACGTGTTGTTGGGTTTTTTAAGCATCAATATAATGGCGCCGTTGTCTTGCACCGGCACCCACGCTATTCACTCGCTGTTCGTCCTTTTGTTGGTCTTTTGGCGACCGATGTTGCTTTTTTTTCTCTCCGGTAAGTAAGGTAATTTTGTTGCTATGTGGTGTTTTAGTTATTGTGTTATTATTTGGTGTATGCTGAGATTACACACGAATAATGGTTATTCACACTCAAGTAGTCAACTGTACCTTACACTCTACGTATCTAACATTTTCCGGTAGGCACCGGTGTGCCACCTACAATATTATTTTCTCATGTTCTGGCTAATAAATATATATCGAGTGTGCAAACTTGTTGCCCGTAATTTTTTGCACGTATACGACATTTCATAATTGTAAATTACTCTACAAGATTATTTTACTTTACCAAATAATCAACTCATTTAAAGCTCACAATCTTGATCGAACTTCTTAAAGTACCACATGTTCCGAATCATAAAATTTGTGTTATAGTAAAAAGTGTTTTTACATCAACATTTTTTTCTTTATAACTCAAAACATATAACTCAACACAAAAACACTCTCCATATATCGCTCAAGTTATAAGACATCTATAGACTCGCGATTTTTATTTTATTTTTTCATTTTATTCAAATAAAACACAATTTAAAATAAAGTTAGCATTTCATTAATAAAAATAAAAATACATAAAAAACATAAGAATAAAACATGACATAAAAATAAAAGTACATAAATAAAACGAGGTTTGGAGAAAATATTTGGTCGGGTTTTTTTTGCCTCCTGATAATAGCCTTGTCGATCAAATCCATTTCGTCAGTGTTGATTGCAAGCGTCCCCAAGTCCTCGTTCCATGTTTAAGATTTGAGAAATTCCACTCTCGCCCTAGTCTCGTTTTTCATTTCTTTCATATTCGCCTCATGGTCTAAAATGAAACGTAATTGCATTATTTCATGAAACATTTCTTGTGAAGAAGAAGTGGCGGATGAGTATGAAGATCGTTGACTTTTAGACTTTCGTTCTTTGTTGGGTGGATGCGACAAAACATCATCTCCAAAAAGTTCAGGTTCTTCTTCGGTTTGCCGTCCTCGGATTCTTCTTTGACTTGTCGAATCGGGATTCAACCATTTGTGTATGTCTTTCAAAAAATCGGTGAGAAAAAAATTTCTCCCTTCGTTGTCGTCATACAAAATTATAAGATTTTGAAGGGTTTTTATAGGATTTTTGAAGGGTAAAAATTTGAGAAAAGTGGCTATTAATTATAAAAAACGGCTATGTTAGTCAACCCAACGTCCCTTTTTTTAAACGTTAAATAACGGGAATATGAAAAATGATAATACAAATGGTGGGTAAGTTTGGCGCTAGATTTTAGAGCACGAGAGGGTGTACATGTGGAGTTCGCGTTATCAGTCGATGTTATAGGTCAGCACAATGGCATATAACACCCCGTACCGATTGCGCTTATAAGATCCATAACTAGTTTGGATTGTTACAAACTAACAACCAGTACTTAACAACCACCGAACAATTACAATGTGTGAAGCACATGGTTTGTGTACAAATTTCATCTTTGGTCACAACGAGTTTTGAAATCCGCGCTTCGCGACGGGTCGTTTGTTAATTGTCGATAATGTTGTTGTTGTGATATTTTTGTTTAAGTTTGTGGAGATAAATTATATGTTTGATATATTTTTCCAAACTGAAATTATAGGATTCCGAATAGGGTTGCGTTAGTGGCAGGGTTCAAAAAAGTGGTTAGTAACCGGGTCAGTCCACACATACAAGCCCAACACCAGGCCCAACGTCAAGCTTAAAAGTGAGGCCAAAAAATACCTGCTACTTATATACAAAAGACAAGCCCAAATGTGCCTGCTAATTGTAATGTATATATAATTACTAATCATCTAAATAATGAATGATTGAACATTTTGGACTTGATTTTACATATTAATGCATGTAGAATTAATAATATAAGTTATTTAACGCATATAATTTTAATGATAATGTTATTATCTTCACAACCTAAATAACCTATATAATACTAAGCGTGCCGACGACGTCGTATTGTCATTAACGAAGGCCGTTTTGGAGTTAATGGGGTCGTTTTTGAGTTAATGGGGTCGTTTTTGAGTTAATGGGGTCGTTTTTTAGTTACCGCAGTCGTTTGGTTATTGTTGGATTCATATTGGGCCATTTTTTTTCTTGGCCTGCTTGTTAGCTCGGTTTCGTTAAAACTATGCTTCTGGAAGTGTACTCAACACTTTTTGTTAATAGTTATACTACTGGTGGTTGTTTGGTGGTATCGTGATTTCATATATTTAAGTGAGAGAGCTTCTGCCAGATTTCTCTTTTCAAGATCTCAATCCTAGGTTTATATCGTCGGCACATATGCAAGGCTATCTTTCTCTTATTTTTTTGTCTCGTATATTTGAAGGAGTCGCAATTGTTTAGTGATTTTGGTGGTTTAGAGATCCAAACGCAACTCTCATTGTCATATGATTGGTAAGCATTTCGTGTTTAGTTATTTATTTTTTTGCTTTGCATGTTATTATTGGATTGGTGGGTTATGTTTGTGTTGGTTTAAGGTTTGTTATTTTTTAAAGCAAAAATGTTTTACATTTTGATTTGTTATATGTTGCATGTAAGTAGAAGTCGTGAGTACTGATTTGTTAAGTCTTAGTGCGTGTGCTATAATAGGATTAGTGGCATGTGTTTGTGTTAGTTTAAGTATTGTAATAAGTATATGAAAATATGACATAATTTGTGTAAGATCTAAATAATCAACGATCCGGGGGTCGGGGAGACTTAAACAATGAGATAGCCATTTCTAGAGAGAGAGTAGTGAGAGAAAGATAAATGTGTATTATGAAGTGAAAATGTAAAATGATACAAGAGTCTCAACCCCTCCATGAAAGCCATGTAGGGGTATTTATAGCCTATACGCCTTATAACTATACAAGAAAGCCTATTCTAGTCCCTGCGTATGAAACTATGATAAACTATGGTAATTCCGTAAATGTCGTCACATAAATGAATTCCTAACAATCTTCCCCCATGGGACGATATACAAAATTACTTATAATATCTTCCTAACAAGTACATATTGATTAATAACAAGAACTTCCATGAACCTTCCATTGCTGATGATGTCTTCTGTGGCCTTTGACTTCAAGTTTGCACTCCAACATGAATCATCTTTGTAGTAACTTGTAGGAGAAATATTGTAACATGCATGAACTAAGTAACCCATACACTTCTGGTTAAGGAGAAGCTTTTGAATTAGCTTCCTCCTAATTCATGTTGCATATTCTTCTTTTATAAGCTTTATTAGTTTCCCCCCGAATCAGCAATCCTCTCTAGAACAGTTTCAAAGCTTTTTTTCAAGCTTAGAATAATTAAGTGCACAACAGAACTAGTAGAATGCCACATTAAATATTGATGCTTCTTTGATTAAAAGCTTAGTGATTGACCATTCGGGGAAACATTAACTAGATCAGCAGCGTATCTTCTCACGCTTGAATAATTCTTCTCACATCTCTTCCCCCTAGAAGCTCAAATAATGCATACTAAAAATAACAAGACATATCTTCCCCACGTGGTTGAAATAATGCACCCAAAAGCCACAAGTTAAAGCACTGATTTTCTTTGCGGTTATGACATTTGTCTTCCCGGTATGGCCTAACACAAAAGAAAGGCAAAGACTCTCTGGTGTATATATACTTCTTCCCCCTTGATGGTTTTGATACCTCGAAATCAGCAACACCTTATACGCACATATACTTGAAATCTTGTGTGAAGAATAAATTAGCTCAAATCTATCCCGTGAGACTCAACTGATGATCAAATCTCTACTCATAAACTCTCTCTGAATATCTTTTTACCAACCCCTTTGTAGGCTATTTGAAGTAACCACTAATGGAGTAAACCCGATATACCAAACTTAAAACTAAAATAGAATTCCATGTTCTTGTGACTTAAGCTTGCACTTATGTTGGAAGAATGGTGTAGAGAATTTGTGCTGCATCCAAATCTCTAAGTACTCTATACTCACCAAACAAAGTATGAGACTTTCACCACCTCTTGCGATTATCCATATCGTCTTTTTCGTGGGACACTGAGCACTACAACGTAATTCCTTTAAGTGATAGTTATCCAGGTCTTCAACCAACCACCCCGACTTCTGGTTGATGCGGGTCTTGCTAACTCGCAAAGAGTTTTATAATCCCTTAGGCAGAGCACCTAATCGTTACAGTGTAGTATAACAAGGACTCGGGGGGTTGTTATCATTCTCTAGGGGAATAGTGTGTGAAGGCTCGAAATAAACCTAACTAAGATCTAAGGGGTTAAAAGAAGATTATTTTTGTATTTTTATATATGGAAAGCAAGTAAAATTTTGGTTTTGAGAGGGTTTTGGTTTTAAACTAATTAAACTAAAATTAAATCTAAACTACTTTGGTGGGAACTCCTATGATAAACAAACGTATCTACTTAATCATGAACTAATCCTCATGTTGCTTCTCCTCATCCTATGGCTTTGTTACACTTGTGATGATCTGTGTAAGTATTTCCTAGGTCATGAACAGATTACACGAATCCGCCGTCTATGTAATATTCCGTTAAGGCAACGCACAGGTAAGGTAGTATGAAGACTATTACAAGGCCCCTAAGAGTACATTACATGCATTAAAACACTTAAGAGGGATCAACCATATTAGGGGTAAGGTAGTATGAAGACTGTTACTGATGGTATCCTTTCTACACACTCGCGTTTCCCTAGACGTCTATAATAATGTAATATTTTATAGCCAGTTTTCTAGAGCCTAACGCGTACATCCATCACAAGAAGCAATATTAAAAGGATCTACAACCTAAGTTTCATGCAATCATAAGTAAATACTAATGGATCTAGCCTAGCATGTTAAAGAGAAGCGAAGAACATAAATTAATCAGACAACACATAGACATATTGAAAGATTAAAGGATAAATGACTTCACTTGATTAAAACATGAGTTAAAGGGTGATACAAGAGGGTTTTTAGGCCCTAAAATCGACCCTAAAAGCTGCTACACCCGAACCCTAATAATAATAATCGTATCTCAAAAGTTGTACACAAAACAGTAAAACCCTAAAAAACGTAAGGGTAATATATAGGAATTAAATGAAATGCGCGAGACGTGCCAAAATCCTAACGGCCATGTCGGCTTCTTTCTTTTCGAATCTTCTTAGGGTTTCTTTGAGGCAGTTACATTTCTGATGTCTGTCACGATACATCTTGGACATAACCTAGACCAATCACTTGTAAGTCTGACGACGTCCGCTACGAATTACGAACTGCCGTCCCTTTAGGCACTGAAACGCTGCATAACCTTAAAACAAAACAGAACTCGTAGTAAAGTTGCCAATCTTGTCCCCTATCTTCCTGAATTGAGTCCAAGTCACATGTATTTCCTCCAAGAGCTTCCCAAATGCTAAAAACACAAAAGGGAACGATTAAGCAGATATTTTAGGCATATTTTCATGTTTTAAAGGGATTAAATGACCCTGAAAAAGTGTATAAAATGAAATCTTGTCATGTTTCTTCCCAAATGAGTCCAAGTCACGTGTATCCTCCAAGAGCTTCCCAAATGCTAAAAATACAAAAAGGAACGATTAAGCACGTATTTTGGGCATATTTGCATGATTTAGGGGGTTAAATGACCACGAAAAAGTGTATAAAAGGACACCTCATCAAATACCCCTACACTTGAGATTTGCTTGTCCTCAAGAAAATAGGCTATTCTACCTAGACAATAGCAATATCGGGGGCATTTAACTTACTTTTAAAAGATCATTTACAGCACAACCAATTAGACCTTGTAATTAAAAGCACGGAAAATATATACTAGCACCTCACATAAGTGTTTGGATTCTCTCTTTCTCTCGGGTGTATAATGAATTATAAAAATAAAGGAAACGGGAAAATAACACCCATTACCTATCGTAGCATATAAATTACCATAGGCTTGATAAAGGATTAAAAACCTCCACCGCAATGGCGTAAGCACCTAGGAATTACTATCAAAGAGGTCTTTAAGGGGTTATGGTGTATGGGTGTAAGTTAAACGGAAACGAAAACGGATGGGATATATTTAGGTGAATTTGAGGTGGTGGTAAGTTAATTAAAATACAAGAATACACGCGAAGGCGTTGCTAAGCCAAGACTCGACCACACTAGGACTAAGATATACAAAGTTTACAAATGACTATCTTGATATAAACATGAACATAATCAAAATGGCAGCCCATATATTTTTTTCTCTTTTTTATATACATTTTTTAATTCTTTTTTTTCTTTTTTATATACATATTTTTTTCCGTACACTTTTGCCCTGCCATTTGCTGAAACATAATAATACATGACTGGGGGTTTATAAACATACCCCTACACTTGAGTTGTAGAACTCATAATTACAAACTAATCTAATGACCCGAATTGAAAGGATCAAAATAACATGGAGTGTATTAAGCACGTATGGGGGTAATAATTTGACTTCTTCCCAATTTCTCCATAAAATAAAAACTATCCTGAATCCCAATCGTCCCAAAACTATATACACTAATCAAAAGGATCGACTTAGCAACCATGTACTCAAGCAAATAATTAACTGGGTTTTACAATAATGTACTAAAAGCGAGTACATACAAGAAAGGTTAAGGCGATTTAGGTGTAACATTTGGTGTGGGTGTAAACAATGCTCTTCATTAATAATCCGGAATCCACTAGAAAATTACGATAACCGTGAAAAGGATAGGCTCGGAGGGGTGTACTAGGGGTATCTTGCACTAAAAATGAGCGCAAAGCAAGAATTTGGGGTAGTTATATGATCGGGGAGACCATAATAACAAATACAAGTTTAAAACATGGTTTATCCTAGTGCCTCTTATCATTTAGCAAATCCTAATCACACGAATGTGATCTCACTAGCGGTCTCGAGATGAATTACGAAAGCAAGTTCTAGAATTTAATACACTACCGGTACACTCATATAGTTTTTAACCAATACCAATGCTTCAGAAAAAGCAACAAAACCACATATGCACGATCAAATCCATGAACACGACACATATGATTGCTCATTCCTTAACTCGAGCAAGCTAAAGGTGAAACTATCTTAGGTATCAAAAATGATACTTGAATTCCTAAAGATCTAGAGGCGAACCTCACATTTTTGGGGTGGAATTTTTAGAGTGGTAGGGGTTTTTGTGCTAGTGATATACTTCCTATCCATGAGACGCTAATAATACTCTGCTTTCATCGGTATGTGCCATAAAAAAATCTAAATTTGGGTCAAAATTACCTTCTACGCTATGTTTCGGTATATTACACATCGTTTTAAGGACAAAACAAATGCAATTGAAGGAATAGTTTCTAACGCTTATTTCCCCCTACACTTATTTTACACATTGTCCCCAATGTTCTTAAAAGTACCCAAATAAACGAATAAAAGGAAAGAAAAAGGGAAAAGAAACAAATGATAAGCTGGTTAAATCGTCATCCGAGAATCGTCCTAATGAAACTCCTAAGAACTTCAAAGCTTCTTCTCATCAAATATAACCTGCAAATCAAAGACAAGAAACAACTATACCTAGCGTAAAATTCGGCGGGATAATAATATACAACTTAAGAAATTAGGGTTTTAACACTACGAAAGCGGTAAAGATAAAATGATCGTGCTAAATGAAATCGTGGCTTTATGCAAGATTTAGGAAAATTATAAATTCTGAAAATTATACACAATTAATTTTTCAAAAATAATAGAAAATTCGAATTTTCACAGTTCTGGAGACGTGACACCGTCAGGAAAAATCCTGATGACGTCTCCAGACACTGTGAAGATTTCACATTCGTTTTCTTGGAAAAAATTTCTGCACGCAATTCTTATTAGTTATTTTCTGGAAAAATACTGCATAAACCATGAAAAATATTAGCACAAACATATGGCTCTAACAAACTTGACACAAGACGCGAATTAATCTAAATAGTTTATTTTATATGTTTGAAATGGTTTTTCCTAAACCGGATATTTTCCCCTACACTTATTTGATGCAAAATACCTTTGATTGTAATTAAGACAAAGTTAAGAACAAAACAAAGCATGATCACAAGTAATTCAAACATAATAAAACAAACAATAGAGAATAAAACACTCGACACTCCTAAAATACATGAAAGACCAATTAAATGAGATACGCTCGGGTTGCCTCCCGAGAAGCGCTTGTTTTTGTTTGAGTTACGAGCCTGAGTCTACCCTTATTTAACAGTCAAAAAGGGAGGGTCCCCTACACTTAAGGTCAAGTGTGGGTGATAGTAACGGTACACACCATTGTGGTGAAGAGGATCCATATGTTGGAAAACTTGTTGAAATATATGCTCTAAATGGTGTGAATCTCTAATCCTAACCTTCTCTACTTATTTTGGCCCAACGGGTAAATTAAGTCCTCTTTTTAGAAAAGAAATTTCTTTAGATTTTAATTCCCTTTCATCTTCTATCATCTCCAAATTTGAAAAATCAACACCTAGGGATCCACTATGTCCTAATAAACCCGGTTTAAATCTATAATGTTTCTTAGGGTCATCTATACATGGGTGATAATAGCAATACATATCCTTAGGGTGGAAAGACGCCACATGCGGTGAAAGTGGTGTATGAATGTTGAAATTGTCTACTTCTTTCATCCTAAAACTATCCTGACTGTGTGGTTTGATGGGTGGTTCAGGGCCTCTTTCGTCTCCTAGACTTACATCTAAGGGTGGACAATTTAGTAAGGGGTTTGGTTGAGGCTTCGGTTCATCAAAACTAGGAACTTTCCTAGAACTAAAAGGAATGTCATGATTACAAGTATTCAAGCCTAAATCCTCTAATTATGTTTCCTCTAAAGGTTCTACCTCCATCGGGACTCCTATAGTCTCTTTTACTTCTTCCGGGTTAGTCATGGGCGGTGTGTATATCTCAAATGATGGGAGGACTTGTGGGGTATTTTGTGGCCTTGGATTATCCACCTTTTCCCATGCTATGCACCTAGGTATCTCAAACCAAACCTTTTCATTGCCAAAAAATTTATTTGCTTGAGCCTTCAAACTTGCTAATTCTTGCTCAGTAATAGCTTTAAAAGGTTTGTCCCACTCTTTTTGTCCCTGGGCAAAATTCTCTATGGTTTCCCATGCTTCTTCAGCACTTAATTCCCTAAGGTCCCCGTCTGCAGCAAAGTTAAGGTCCATTTGGGTGTAGTGGTTGACATTATTATAAAAGATTTGAATCGGGTCCATAAATTGAGGCCATGATGAGGGACTCTTTGGATTAAGTTTTTGAAACGAGTCCACGCATTATAGAGAGATTTATCTTGATATTGTTGGAACATCAAAACATCATGTCGGAAGGTTTCAGCCAAACATTTTAATATATTTACACTAGAATAACTATACCTATTCATTTTAAATGACAACTTTATTTACAATATAAACAAGAGGCTTTTGTACGAACAAAGGGAACAAAGAAAAGATAAACTATGAGAAAGCTAATTGACAGAAATTAAAATCTCACTTAATAGGAATCAAGCGAGTAGATCTAAGCTAAATAAAATTCGAAACCTATACTATTCCCCACGCAGCGACGCCAAAAAACTTGATACGGGTCTTGCGAACTCGCAAAGAGTTCTACAATCCCCTGGCAGAGTACCTAATCGTTGCAGTGTAGTATATCAAGGACTCGGGGGGTTGTTATCGTTCTCTAGGGGAATATCGTGTGAAGGCTCAAACTAAACCTAACTAAGATCTAAGGGGTTGAAAGAAGATTATTTTTGTATTTTTATATTTTATGGAAAGCAAGTAAAATTCTTTTGTTAATACTACCTAGGTACATCTCTTAATTACAAGATTTTGGTATAAGATATACCAAGATTATGGAAATCTTATGGTTTGTGTGTATATTTTCTAGCTAGCCGCAGGCATCGAGAGAGAAAAGAGGGATCCAAGGTGGTCTTTACCATGGTATATTAAGCTAACTAGGAACATTGAGTTACTAGTTTTAATTAATAGTATTTATTACATGTACTTAAGGAGGATTTTTAAGGATCTTTGCTAGTTGATTTTGCAATGGGACCGTGTACATATCACAAGAAAGACAAGACTTGGAATCTTATTAGGTTTACAAGTACAAGGTTTAATTACCTTGAGATGTACATGTACCTAAGAAGTTTTAAGGATGTTCCTAGTTGGTTTAGTCCCCACATTCGGCCAATATGGCTTAATAACACAAGAATTGATTAAATTTTGTGTTTAAGGTTTAAAAGTGGGTGTTGGTTTGAGTCTGGTAGTTAGTATTTCCGAGGTGTGTTCTAAAAGTATTTTTTATTGCGAACGTTTAAGGCCTTTTACGTGCCCAATAAAAATAAAATACGCAAAGTCAATAATTATCTTCCTAATAATTACATAACACTTGTTTGACGTAAACCTTAATTTATTTGATGATCGTTTACGTTAAATGATTATTTCTATTCTACGCGATTTAGCTTAAAAGTTAAATTAAAAGTAAACGCGTATCGGACCAAAATAAATAGTGACGAATAATAGGTAGTGTTAAAATGTCGAATTTGAGAATATGTACAGTCTCTACCCGGTTTTAAAAGAGCTTTGTCTCATTGCCTCAAAGCTTAAGACCTTGTAGTGGATGACGAAGCCTGGTTTGTGAAAAGCTGTGGGTATTTCTGTTTGAATGAATCTTCACGTTCCCAGGTGAACTCAGGACCTCTCCTAGAGTTCCAACGAACCTTAACCAATGGTATCCGGCTTCGCTTCAGTCGGTATTGTCTCCTGTTTCCATGATTTTTCACGGGGCTCTTCCACAAACTGGAGCTTATCATCAATGTGAATTCCTTCAAAACGACATGACTTAATGGTTCGTAGCCGTTCACACTTCTGAGATTAGATCACATGGAAAGTATGGTGTACCTGCTCAACTCTTGAGGGATTGTTCCAGGACCCAACCTTGGGACTAACACCTTGAAAGGTCTGACCATATCTCAAGTTCAGCGTTTGCCCCGCTTACACATATGGTACAAAACCGTTTCCAAGGTGAGATCCTTGCGCAGATCCCTATCCCTTATTTGAACTCATGGGCTTCCCGTCAATTCAGCGTAGCGATTTTGTAGATCCGAGCAGCTTGATTCTTGCATGTTTCAGGGACGTTCTTTTCCGTTGTTTCTTGGGATCAATTCTGGACCAGTCCAGTTGAGCTTCTCCAACTTCGGCCCAGCCCATTGCACAACAGGTGATCGAACATTTCGGCCATAAAGTGCCTCATAAGGTGCAAGCCTTATGCTAGCGTTGATTAACTGTTGTTATATGAAAATTCAGCGCTAATGGCAAAGTTTTAACCTGCCTTGCCAATTCGAATCACGCAAGCAAGTAGCATGTCCTCGACGGAGTTGAATTAGTCCTCTGGCTTTATGGCTGTCGATTTTTGGTCTTGGATGGATACGCGCGAGTGCTTATACTTATATCTGTACCTAAAGCTTTCTGAAATGATTTCCAAAAATTTGACGTGAATCTTCCATCACGATCATAGATGATTGAAACAGATATTCTGTATCTTGCTACTATCTTGTTCAAGTACAACCTTGCCAACTTGTCTAATGAATCATTTTCCCTTATTGGAAAGAAGTGAGCAGATTTTATAAGTCTATCCACAATCACCTAGATGGTGTCAAAACCTTGTGACGACTTAGGAAGCTTGGTGATAAAATCCATCATGATATTATCCCACTTCCACTCGGGTATTGCTGGTTGGACTACCAGTCCTGATGGCCTTTGGTGTTTGGCCTTGACCCTCGCACATGTCAAGCACTTGCTAACATAGGTGGTGATGTCAGCTTTCATATTAGGCCACCAATATAGCTTTTTATGTCTTGGTCCATCTTTCAGAAACCAGGATGGATAGAATACTTTGACTTGTGGGATTCGTGCATAATCATGGATTTAAGTTGCCATAGCAAGGTAAATCCAACTCTACTGTTATAACATTAAAGTTCCATCGATGCGTGGTTCCAATTTTTCCTTAGGTATATCCTTTCTGATCATACCACCTACGTCTTCATTCTCAAGGTTCTCTGGTTTTAGGGCTTCGATCTGAGCTTCTAGTATTTGTTTGGGGAATCCAAAGCCAATAGTCAGAAACTAAGCAGGTCCCGCAGTGGCTCAATCCATTCCTTACTGCTCAATGCATCGGCCACTACGTTTGCCTTTCCCGGGTGGTAACGGATGTCACAATCGTAATCACTTAGCAATTCAAGCCAACGGCGTTGCCTCATGTTAAGCTCCTTTTGATCGAGAATGTGTTGTAGAATTTTATGGTCGGTGAACACGGTGCATTTGGTTCTGTATGGATAATATCTCCATATCTTTAGAGCAATACACCACCGATCTCCAAGTTCCTAAATCGTAAGTGTGTAGTTCTTCTCATGAATTTATTATTGTCGAGAGGGGGCATAGGCATTCACCTTCTTCTTGTATCAATACAACGCCTAAGCCTTTGTGTGAATGCATCATAATAGACCATAAAGTCTTCTGGATTCCTCAGGTTAAAGCCCAGAATTGGCGCTACTGCATCAACTTCTGCTTATTAAACTTGAAAAGCGCTTTTCTTCCTTATTCACCTCAGTCGAACTTGGACTCCTTTCTGAGTAGCTTCGTGAATTGATTTAGGGCAATCTTTAAAAATCCCCTCGATATGAATCTGTGGTAGTAAACCAGCAAGACCTAAGGAATTGGCGGATCTCTGTGGGTTCTTAGGAGATGCCTTTAAGCTTTGAATAGAGTCTTTTCTTGGCAGGCTCCACATGAATACCTCTGCTATCATTGACTATGACAGAGAAATTGTACCTTTGGAATCCAAAATTACACCTTTGAAAATTAACCGTACAACTTCTCCCTTATAAGTAATTCCAAATTGCTTAAGGGTTCTTCGTGCTCTTTCTTGTCCTTTGAAAAAATTAGTATGTCATCAATAAAGACAATCAAGAACTTATCCAAGTAAGGCTTGCACACTCGGTTCATGAGGGTCCAATGAAATTCCGCAGGTGCATTTGTTAGGTTCCGACATGGCAATAAACCTGTAAACTCGTTAATGACCATTACCAGGTCGGAATACCGTTCTTTGGAATGTCTTTGCTCTCGTACTCTAAGTGGAGAATAACCCAATCTCAAAGCTTTCTTTAGTAAATACTGGATCTTGGAGTTGATCAAAATAAGTCATCGTCCTCGGGAATCTAGAGGATAACGTTCTTTATGTCAGCTTATTTAACTCACGGTAGTCGATGCACATCCTGAATGACCCATCCTTCTTTTTGACGAACAAGACCGGGGCTCCCCAGGGTAAGGAACTAGGTCTTATGAATCCTTTGTTGGAAAGCTCTTGCAGCTGTTTTGACAATTCTTTCATTTCGTACGGAGCCAGTCGATATGGTGCTCGAGCTACGGAAGCGGCTCCTGGAATTAAGTCGATTTGGAATTCTACTGGTCGAGCTGGAGGAAGACCCGACAAGTCCTCGGGAAACACTTTAGGAAAATCTCAGACGATTGGTACGTCCTTAAGTTGCTTTCCTTCCGACTTGTCCTCCTCTTTCTTGGAGGATATCTGTGCTAAAAAAAATCTGACATCCTTTCGCCAAGTACTCTTAAGCCTTTGAACATGAGATAATGGTCAACCGAGATTCTCTCCCGTCGTTACTTTCATTACCACGAAAAACCAAGGTTTCATTCCCGTAGGGAATTCAAACAAGTTTCTCATCGCACACGATCACTGCATGACACCTTCTTAACCAATCCATGCTGATAATAACTCGAAAACTACCCGTTTCTACGGGCTTAGTTTCTATGTTAAACTGGATGGTTTAAGAAGTTTAAAGTGCAACCTCGCATAATAGTGTCTACCCAGACTATTTTCCCGTCAGCTAATTCCACATCATAACTATTTTCTAATAGGGTGTGGGCGATGTCAATCAGGGAACTAAACGCAGAAGATATAAAGCTCCTATCGGCACCAGTGTCAAATAAGATAGATGCATAGCGATTGTTTAAGAGGAACGTACCCGTAACGACATTGGAGTCCGGGTTTCTTGATGCATTCCCTCTTTTCTCTGCATTCCCAACTGCAGGACACCTTGCCCTGTGTGCATTCCCGTTCCTCTCCATCCTTATGCTTCAACTTTGGACAATTCTTTTGAAATTGTCCTGGAGCTCCAACCATTCAAAAACAACCATTCCCTTTAGAGATTTGCCCATAGCCCTTCTGGTATTAGCACACATTTGTGATTTGCCAAAACTCCTGCCGTCGCGGGCAAAAGTGCCCTACCTTGTTGCATTGTTGGCACTTCTGGTACACAGGCCATTGTGATGGGAAAATGGCAACTGGGTGCACTTGGGAAAAGATCCACCATACCGCTTCTTCTCACCAGCCCCATATTGTAGACCTTGGCTGACATTCTGCCTCTGAAGGAGTTGATGGTTTAGTGACCATGGTTGTTTCTGGAATGAATCATCAGCGCTTCCTTTTGTTGTCAGACTGTCTTTCCGCATAGGTGCGGAGTTTCTGATCCATCAAGTGGCTTGGCTAACTCTTTTACTCTCATCAAACATCTTGGGTTCTGCAGACTTGACCATTTCCATAGAATGTTTTCAGGAAAGGTCACTAATGTATTGTAAAACTTCTCGGTTTCATTAGCAACAAACTAACGGTACATATCTGGGTTAGCTCTTAGAAAAGTTCAAGTGTATGCTGGAGAATCGTTCCCTTTGACCTTTTGGGTTCCACAACTCGATTTCTAGTTTCTTGTTTTCACCTAAGGACATTATTGTCCGTATCTTCTTCTGAGTACTTCCCAAGTCTTGGATTATACATAGGGACCCTAAGGTTCATATTGCCATTCCACCATAGTCAAGCAACACCTAATAGAGTGCGGTGGCAAACTTGAACTGATTTTCAATAGCACAACCACGGTATTAAAGAGACTCAAATCTTTTCAATCTACCTGGTTAAACCGACAACGCCTTCAGTTCCTTTGAAGTTCAAAGGTTGACATTTCATGAAGTCAAGCGTTAGATAGAAACAAGGACGCGCTTAAGTTTGCCACATTCCTTCAGGTATCCACGTCGTGGAACATGGTGGCTTCCATCTCCATTGTTGGAGTTTGCTTGCAAGGCTTGATCAATCATTCGCTTGAAAACAGATTCTGGAGTCGGTTGTTTGGGGTTGGTGTTGTTAGGGGAGGATTCGTTTCTGTCTTGTCACCTGATGCCATGATTTTATCTAATTTACAAGAGACATCCCCCCCCCCAACCTCAAAACGTGAGATCATAATAATGACAACGATTATAATAAATTTACAGATGATGATAACAACACAAGAGATGGTTATATAGTAAACATAACTCATCTCATTTTCATTCATAACTTGGAAAATTTTTAATGTAATAGTTTTTGGTTACACAAAATACAATACAACAATCTATAGGCTATTGCTTAGCGGGGAAGGGAAAACCCCTAATACTTAACATGTCCTTTACAAAGGACCTAGCAAGACAAAATAACATAAATCACTAGATGTTGACTGTCAGGCCCATCCCCAGAAGCATCTGTGATCTGGAGTATGCTTAACATCTGGTCCTGGCTGTCTTGCTCTCTACTTCCCTCGCATAGTGCTAACATCTCGAGGCCTGCATGTCACCACTCTACGTCTCATGTCTCTCATCACTCGGAGAATTCTCTACCATCTGTGCTTACATCGATTGTAAGTATCTACAGAAGCCTCTGCCATCTCTGTCTGCCTGTATCTAGAGAGCGGGCAAGCCTGTGTACAAGGATAGTTAAAAAAAAGTTGCAGGATTGGACGAGTCTAGTGAACCTGAGGCTGTGTCTGAACTAAGGGAGTACTTGCAGTTGTAGTTGTGCCTGATGTTGCCTGGATATGGGTCTCGTGTGCATTACGCATGTTCACTTAGTGTAGGTTTCGAAGTCATGATGAAACCGCCTTGACTCAAATCTATCGAAGTAAGCCAAGCCTCTCGGGAAGCATAGGCCTCCTCCTCCATAATCTATACTGTCTCCTAGAGAGTCATCTTATCCCCCATAAGTAAGTCGACCCGTCGGTCATGGCGACACCGAGGGGATATGCTGAGTCCTACCCATCCTGAGCATCTCTAGTAAAGATACATGTCCTGTTGTATCATGCCACATCGGAGCTCAGCAAGCTCTTGCCAAATCCCTAGTACCGGACCTCTCCTAAGGGTCTTGGTGCTTTTCGCAGGATGCCTCGCCAGAACACCCAAGTAATCACCTCAATTACCATACAACCTCACTATATCCCTGGTCGTCTCGCTTCAGCATCTAGGGGCTGACAAACCCTGATCTATCCCCCGACCCGGTAGGTCTACAGCATGTTAGAAAATCTCCTCGACTTTATACTTGGAGCCTAGAGTGGGACCAAACCACAACTCTTTCTTGCAGTGGGTGGCTGCTCGGACTAGGGATAATGCATCCCTACAGTCTACAAGGTTGGGAAGCACAACATTCCCTCGTCTACAAGATACAAAGCTGGTAGCTGCTAGGGGGTTGGTTATGTTAATAAACACAACAAAGGGGAATTTGGTGGTTAGTGGTGGTAGTGGACGGATGATGGTTATGGGCAGTAACTGCATCAACAAGGGCCTGAGTGGAGGCCATCTTGAGTGTCTGGATTTAGGTTGGACACCCAGATGATGGTAGTAATAGTGATGGCACTAGTGGTGGTGATAAAAGTGCAGGTGGGGCCGTGTACCTAGCAAGGCGCTCCCCTACAGAGGGTGGTGATAGTAAGATAGGTGGTGATGGTGATGGAGTAGGCATGGCTAGAAGTCTTTCAACCTCTGCCTCTGGTGGAAGGGATATGGAAGCCTGAAGCCGGACAGTGATCCTAGCTCCAGTGGTAGAAATGTCAGTGGAGGGTGGTGGTATAACAGGCTCTGTTCCCCCGGGTGGGGAATAAGGCTCAACAGTAGGTATAACAACAGCGGAGTCAGCCAGAGCTGGGTGCTCCTCCTCCTCCTCGTCCTCCTCGTCCTCATCCTCATCATCGACGTCATCCATAGATGAATTTCCATCATCATCATCTCTATCATCTCCCCCGTCCATAGGATAGTCAACCGGACCATCCTCTGTCTCATCATCCTCATACTCCTCTGGATCCTCCTCGAGATCTGACTCAGTAACATATCCGGGTGACTCAGCAGTAGGCGAATCAATGAGAGGTAATGGCTACTCCTTAACTGGAAACAAATGATCATCCTCCAACGGTATATACTCAGGGTATATAGGCTCTGGCATGTAGTCAGGATCATGTGGCTGTATAAACATAGCCTCACACTCATCTTCGTCCTGTGGTACTAGTGGTGTCTGTGGATCCTCTAGGCCTGGTATGTAATCCGATGATGGTGGGGCTACTGGCTGCATAGGGAGTCCATCGTATCCATATAAGATGACTCGTGGAATGCCTCCATCAGTTATCTCCTCATCATCGGCTCCCAAAAAAAGACTTCATGCCTTGGTTGGAATCGGTAATAGAGGAAGTGTAGGAGACTGCGGATGATGACAGGAAGACCTGACTGCTGCAAAAAAGCAAAAATACATATATAAGTATACTTATAAGACTCTTATAGTATATACGTATGTATAATTTATATACGAGATATGATCATCATGTAAAGAACTTAGTAACTACTAATGCTAAAATAGTGTATGTCATGTAAGCACATATATTAGAATGCAAATGTACTGGTGTATTGTTATCTTAGTAATGTATGTATTGTCCCGTTTGCAAACCCCGTTTCGTGAATTAAGGTGTTTGAAATGGGGTTATAGTCCGACCAAAAAAATTCTTGACCTGCGTTCTCTATTACCTTGGCTCTAGAGTCCAATCTGTAACCCCACCCAAATCTGTTCGGTTGGGTGCAGTGGAATGTTGAATATCCTCGGCGAGAGTGAGGGTGGGGGTTACTTATAGATCTTCGTTAGCACAAGATATGAGAACGACCACTAAACGTGTCGTTTTAAAAAGATACATTGTATTAACAAAATACTTGTTCATTACATAAGCTCATGGCTTCAAATTGTTCGACAGTTTAAGTAAAGATTTTGGTTTATAACAAATGTTCCCAAAATGTAATACGCCCCAAATCTTTAGTACTGACTCTCCAAAGAGTGACCCCCAATGTATCTTGGCACCTCGTGCCTTATTGACCTGAGAAAAACATGCTTAAAACGTCAACATAAAGTTGGTGAATTCATAGGTTTATGTAAATTGATTGAAGGACCGCAAGATTTCCAAGTGTATGATTAAGCAACAGATGCAAGCATCATAAAAAGTAAATACGTTTTCCTAAGCTCATGACATTGAAGCTCGACATGTATGAATGCAATAAATTGTCAATAATGCCCGTGAATGATGTTCTAACCCGCAACATCCCAAATCTGACATAGTATACGTTTGTTGTTCGGCAACCCGGCATAGTGAGCGTTACTCACCCAAACGGGGATGTCAATCCTAAATAGATCTATTTATAACACTCGCGCTCACAATCTAGTAATTGACGGTTCATGATAATGGGCTCAATGGGTTATCGCTACTT
>BQNB010129747.1:0-19063 GCA_026074375.1 Tanacetum coccineum | reverse complement strand
TCCGCATTGTCCACCAACGAAAAAACCAGATTCCTCGAGGTTCTTCAGAACCATAAAGGGGTGATCGCGTGGAGTATCACTGATATCAAAGGAATCGACTCATCCTTTTGTACTCACAAAATCCTCATGGAAGACGAATTCAAACCAAGTGTCTAACCTCAAAGACGAGTTAACCCCAATATCAAAGAGGTAGTAAAAAAGGAAGTCATAAAACTCCTTGATGCTGGATTAATCTATCCCATCTCTGACAGTCCGTAGGTAAGCCCTGTCCAGGTTGTTCTAAAGAAGGGAGGAATAACTGTAGTAAAGAATGAGAAGGATGAGCTAATCCCACAACGGACATTCACCGGATGGCGTGTAGGTTCCATGATCATTCATACAAACCTTAACAATGATGTGTAGAATCAAGATGCAGGAAAATAAAGACTTTATTGATGATTGAAAGAAAACTTTTTGATGGCTAGAAACCCTAACAATAATATTGACTAGCTAACCTAATAATGATAAGAACAAAGTGTATTTATACACTAATAGGGTTTGGCCTGTGGGCCTTTCTTTTGGGCTTTTGCAGGCTTTTTGCATAACAACCCATTTACATCATTAAACATTAATTAATTAATTAACTATCGAGCTATAAAATGCTGACTCGTTCGGTTCCAACAAGAAAGCAACTAGTTCGGTCTTCAAAGGTTCACACTCGTTCGGTCCTCAAAAGTTGAGCTTGTTCGGTTCAATGGAGAATCCATTCGTTCGGTTGTCTAGGATTTCACTGGTTCGGTTGTTGAGTGTTGACTCGTTCGGTTGAAGAAGAATAGAGCTCGTTCGGTCCAGGCTTTGAATACACTCGTTCGGTCTTCAAAGGATTTCACTAGTTCGGTTCACACAAGAATCAACTCGTTCGGCTCAAGAGTACTTGTCACTTGTTCGGTTGTCACAAGCAATACACTCGTCTGGTTTACACGAGGATTTATTTGCAACCCACTGTTCACTTCGGTTCTTGGAGAATGTCACTCGAGTAGCCCAAAAAAAAGTTGACCTTTTTTTTTCAACCCTTAACGCACCCTTATTGGTTGAGAAAACAAGACACTCTTTTTTTTATATTCAAACAAACCGCACCCTTACTGGCTTCTCAAGG
Organism: Tanacetum coccineum; assembly: GCA_026074375.1. NCBI lineage: Eukaryota > Viridiplantae > Streptophyta > Magnoliopsida > Asterales > Asteraceae > Tanacetum > Tanacetum coccineum. Next base: position 17,928 of record BQNB010129747.1, on the reverse strand, counting down.
CAAAGAGAAAAACAAGAAAAAAATGATGTGTCGGAGATAAAACAGATACAAACAGAATTTGTATACTTTGATTAACAAATATAAGCCCTTGTTTTTTTTAAAACCTTAACGCACCCTTTTTGTTTATATTCGAATCAAAAAAAATCACCAAGAAAAAAAACTAGATCGCGACTTGTGTTTTCTTTGATTTCTAACGAGATGGATATGATGATTATAGGATTAAGCACATACCATCTATGAATCAAGAATCAAAAACAAACAAACAAGATAAAAAATTTCGAACCCTCTTTTTTTTATAACCGAATACAAAAAAAATTAAACACAAATCAAATCAAATCATCAATCATGAAAGGCTCTTGATACCAATTGTAGGTTCCATGATCATTCATACAAACCTTAACAATGATGTGTAGAATCAAGATGCAGGAAAATAAAGACTTTATTGATGATTGAAAGAAAAACCTTTTTGGTGGCTAGAAACCCTAACAATAATATTGACTAGCTAACCTAAAAATGAGAAAAACATAGAGTATTTATACTCTAAAGGGGTTAGGCCTATGCTGCCCATTCTAGGCTTTTGTTGGGCTTTCCGGGCTTTTTCATTGTCAGGCCAATTACATTAATCATTAATTAATTAACCAACCAACGAGCTATGAAACGCTAGTTTTCTTCAAGACCGAGCTTCTCTTGTTAGACTGTGAAATTGTGTTTCTAACATCATTGCATAAGATCATTAGGGTACAAGCTCAATTTGTTTGAGCTTATTTTGGATTTTAAACATCTTTTATTAGCTTAAAAATAGGGCTGCAGTTTGTGTTTTTGCTTTTATAAAAACTCTTTAAAAAACCAAAAACATAGTTAGTAGTTTAAACTGCCTTTTTCATTTACAATTTAAAAGCTTGTTAGTAATCATTAGTCCTAATTTTTAGCTCAATATAATAGCTTATAGTATAAACTTAATCTGTTTTGAGTTTTTTGCCTTTTAATTCTGCTTATTAAGTCTTAAAATTAAGTTGAAAACTAGTCATTATCCTAAAAAGCCAAAAAGATTAGTAAAACAGTCAGTTTTTGATTTCCAGATTTAGGTTAGGATTTAGATGTTTTAGGTTTTGAATTTGATTGTTATAAGCTTATTAGGCTTAGTGCTTAATCTGTTTGGGCTTTTCTGCTTGTTACTAGTGCTTTTTGAGTCCTTAATTGTAGCTTAAAAGTAAGTAAAAGGTCTTTTAGAAGTGTCTTTAAGTCTGATGTCTTAAGTGCCTTATTCATGACTTTCAGCTTATTTATTTTGCTTATTTGTGGTCATTAGAGCTTAATAGGTATAGGACTAGGACTGTTGCAGTTTATCTGTTTTTCTTATAGCTTATTGAGTTAAGAAAAACCAAACAGTTTTAGCTTTAATTCAAAAAGCCTTAACTAGCTTGTTTTGCAATCTGTCTTTAATTCGTGCTTATTTTAGCTTATTGAAAAAGGAAGTCACGGGTTTCGAACCTTTGACCTACCCCTTAACTCCTAACACTTTAACACTCACACTCTCGACCATCTGCCTTTGGGTCTTTTTCGTTTAATATCTTGCACCATTTAATTGTTATAGTCATTTCTAAGTTTATGCTTATTTGCTTATTTACTTAATAAACTGCTTATCTGATTCAGCTTATTTTCCCGTTTTATTTTTCTTGCCTTAGTAATAGTATAAAGTACTTTTAGTAATTTTTACAGAATTTTTAGAATTAGTTTTACATTTTTAATCATTTTCTAGATTAAAATAGTTTTTAATTCATAAAAAATTAAATAAAAATCAAAAAAATATAATTCTTTTTTTTAAAATTATTTTTAATCATTTAGGACTTTTAGAAATTAAATTTACATTTTTAGGGCTTAAATTTGATTACTTGCTTGTTTAGTCGCGTTTTAGGATTCCCGTTATCGTTTTTAGGCTTTAATCTTAATTGCCTTATTTGTTTGCTTGTCTTTATTTGTTTTTGCATTTCATGAGTAGAAATAGAATCAAAAACTACAAAATATTGGTTATTCAAATCACGCGATCACGTTCAAATCACGCGATCAACAAACTTAACCATTCTCAATTCAACGTTCGCGGTATAACACCCCGAGTTTTTTCAGTCAGAATCCGATCCTCCATTTAATTCACTTTCCCTTTTATCAATGGTTTGCGTAATTAGGCGATCCTAATTCGTCATTTTATTTTTATATTCCTCGTCGAGAAAATTTCATGATTTCACTCATTCTACTCTATCAAGAATAAGAGTCATACAAATAAACCACACCAAAAACTTTAAAAACCTTATACATTAGGAAACTAAAAAGAATAGGATAAAGTCCATAAATTTACAATGTAGTAAATTAATTTGTACACTTATTGTATTAAAAACCCTAGCCGAATAAGAGCAAAGAAGGGATAACATGATCTTATCCTAGAATAACCTGTTACCTCTTAAAATCCATCGGTTAAATGCCCACACTCTTTTTCCTTATAAACCCCCAATCCCAACTGAAGCTAAAAGCTGTCCTCTTTTCAAACGTATGCTTCCAATAAAACCCAAAAACCCAAAAAAAAGTTTTTTTTTTTTCACCTTTAATCCACTGTACATTAACCAACATAAACCCAAGAGATTCCTTACCTTAATTGAGTTGACACTAGAACGTGACTCAAGAATGAAACACTATGCATGACCTTTCAATAGTGCATAAAGACCAGGTTGTGTTCTTGAAACCACAGAACAAACACAACCCAAGTAAAAACCCCGTATTTTTGTTTAAAAATTACCCCCTTCATTTATCTCATCTTTGTCTTCCTTGGTTCTCTACTTTTGCTCACTGAATTCGACACACAAGCACATAATTTTCACCCCTTCATTACCTCCATTAAACCCTAAACCAAATTGTCATTCTTAGGATTTTCTTGTTGGTTCGTAAGAAGAGGAAGAAAGGATAGAAGGGCTGTTGGTTTGGAGTCATGAGAAGATCCCACACAAACTAGGGTTTCTTGTGTTGTTAAAATTAAGGTTTTCGTTGGGTTAAGCTCGGTACACATCTTCTTTCGTGTGTTCTGTGAGTTCACACTTTCATTCTATTTGTTTTAAATTGCATATTTTGGCCTCTAGTTGTGCTTGAAAGTTGTTAAGAACAAAAATCTTCTTTTTCTGTGTGGTATCCACACTCTGATGTACACGCATGAACCAAATGACTTGCTATACATTGTTAATGGAATAATAACTTGGGTTGTGGAATCAACCACGTATATATTATTTATATATTCATTCATGTTAGCTAGGTTCGGACTCGAATAAAAGGATTTTCATGTATACCAAAATTAATAAAAACAAAGAACACAGCTTACACCATGACTTTGTGTACACTATCTGACCCTTAAACACGAAGCATATAGGAACGACTTAATTACTTCCAAAAATAGGACGGGTCATGATCATTTTGCCCTTGAAATTACTAAAATTCATCTAGAAATTAAAAAGATATAAGGACCCAAAGTTAGTACTGCTGTCAAGCAGTTAATACTACTGACAGATAGTTTGACACCTCTTACTTTAAGCCTTGTTTTGACCCACTTAGACTTAGGCGTAGAGAGAACAAGTAGGGCATTCATAGGTCGACATGGCATGTTGTATTAGCAACTTGAATCACGAAAAAAAGGTTGAGAAATGAGCTCGCAATTTGGATCCAAAGTTAGTATTGCTGTCACGCAGTTAATACTGCTGACAGACAGCTCGACACCCCTTACTTTAGCTTCATTTTTGACCACGATATTGACCTCTGCCCCCAAAACTTATAAAAGGTGAATCATAGTAGACCTGGCCTAGTTTTCAAAAGTGTTTTTACTTTGCCCTAACGTTATGTAACGAAACTCGGAAAAACTTTGCCTTTCAAAAAGTCTACACCAAGTAATCACCAATGAGTAAAATGACCAATTTATTTTCTAAGTATAAAAACTGTCAAGCAACCCATACATGTTTAGCCTCATTTTTAGCCCGTAAAACGACATTTCTAGACAAAGTTCACTTAACAACTATTGTAGACGACCTAACTGAGATTTTACTTTTCCATATAGCCATCTAACGAACCTGGAATTAAATTGTAAAAGCGAATGCGACACCTATGTTAAAACTAGTATATGTAACGTTTAACCCTCAAAAAGTTAAACATTAACATTTCCGACAATTAATTCTGTTCCCATACTTAAACCAATCAAGGGCTGACCTAACTAATGAATTAAGGTACATGCAACCTAGTTTCTTAAAAATTTCGAAGTCGTAAACTATATGCTTATATTTTAGCCGCGTTGACCCGATAGAGTTGACCACTTTTAAAATAAAGAAATTGTTTTAAATATCGTTAATTCAAATATGTTTCAAGCACACACTAGGGACAAGAACAAAAAAAAAATTTTTATATGCAAAAGTTAATTTTTTAATTCTTTTTTTTATTTTATATTAATTATTTTACCTTGAGTGAATCATAAAATTATGTATTCATAGGTTAGCGCTAAAGCATTTTCTGCAATCGTTTTTCACACTAGTGCCACACTTTTGCATCCTACATTATCATACTAAATGTAGTATCTTATAGTCCCCACTTTCTATACTTTCAATCCATTTTATCAAATCTTGGATGAGAACATGTTTTGATATTTAACAAAATGGATGCAAGTACATTTAAATTCAAAAAAACAAAAAAAAAAAATAAAAAAAAAAAAAATATAACGAGTTTGCCTAATAGTTATAACCCACATGCCTATTATCATTAAACTCGTCCATTGCATAAATGTAGTTTATTAATTACATTAATTGAGCGCGAAAGTTATGAATAGATCTATCTGGGGATTAAACATGCCCCGTCCGGGCAAGTCAGCGCATGCTAGTTTACCGTTGCCGGAAACGACGGACGTAAGCCCATTATGAAAGACATGGGGATAATTACGGGATTGACAACTACCTTGGGCAAAGTCATTTAATTGTAAATGACTAACTCATACATTGTTATCGCTTCGGTGTCATGAGCTTAGTATGCAGTTCGAAATACATTTTTGTGCGAATAGTCTTTGTGTACTTATATTACAGGAAATCTTGCTAACGGCTTCATTAAACATTATATAAACCTAAAACTTCACCAACATTATTCTATCTCTATCTCTCTCTCTCTTAAACATGTTTTCTCAGGAAAATAAGGTACTATGTCACGGATACATTTGGATGGTCTCATTGAAGTCACTTATATAAAGAAATGCATGCATTACATTTGGGAAATACGATTATGTTTGAGAAACCTTTTATTTTTCCAAGTCAAACAAGTTAAGCCCATGAGCTTTTGTAACGAACCATTTATGAAATCCAATGTATCAGTTTTTAAACGACCCTTATAATTGTCGTTCTCATATCTTGTGCTATTGAGCTATGAAGTAATACCCTCGGAACATCAAATTCTGCTATGGCCCATTTTGGGGTGTTACATATTGGTATCAGAGCCAAGGTTATAGAGAACCAGATCAAATATTTTTACTTGGTCTATAACCGTTTTCAAACATTGTGTCATTCAAAGGTTTCAAAGGGACATGCATACATTACTAAATTGCATCTAGTATACATGCTGTCCATGTCCTTACATCAACTTAGCATTATATATTTTATTTCTTTTATGGAAAATTTTTTTTTTTTTTTTTCTACTAAGTGCTTACATAAGTTATATACATGTTTATATTACATTACGTATATTACCAATGGTCTAATATAATATACTTATACAAGTTTAAATATTGATTACAGATTAGTCATGTCATCAGACAACGCATCGTCTGCGGTTACCTACACGTCTATATCTTCCGATTCAAACGGACCATCATCATGGGGCATCCCACTCGAGAATGCTGGCGAGATTCCAGAGATGGACCCATACGAGGAAGTTGCCCAACAAGGGCAGGCACACCCACTGTCACCTGCCTATGTACCTGATCCCATGGAGTTGGATGAGCATGTGCCAGTATATGTTCCGGAGCCAGAGCACCCAGAGTACCAGGCACCATCTGATGATGACATCCAGGTCGAGGATCAGCCATATGCTGAGGATGCTTCACCGACTGCTGAGTCACCTGGATACATTGCTGACTCGGATTCGATGGAGGATGATACTGATGCAGATTCTATTGATTATCCAGATGAGCCTGAGGATGGCGAGGAGGATGATGATGAGGATCCTGAGGAGGATCCCAGCGAGGAGCATGATCCCGAGGATGATGATGAGGATCCCGAGGAGGATCCTAACGAGGAAGATGAGCCCTCTCCCCCCCTCTTGAGAAAGAAAAAAACAATAATAAGAACATAACCGGTTTGAAGGGAAAAAAAAAAAAGATGAGAACTCTAGCTACTACCACCACCACCTAGACACCATGGAGCGAGGATATCTGTCAGACCTCAGACACCCATGGCCGCTTCTACCCAGGCATTGATTGATGCATTTGCTGCTGGATCACCAACATTTCCATTACCACCTCCCATCAACCCTACCTATGATCAGGCACCATTGGGTCATAGGGCAGCTATGATTCGTATGAGAGATGACATCCCCGAGGAGGATATGCCACCTCAGAGGAGATTTGTACTTACTGCTCCCCCACCTGGTTGTGATATAACAGAGAGTTCTGCTGCTGTTGCTAGAGCATCTAGAGGTCAATATGATTTTGTTGATGCGGTTGAGACAGGACATGGTTTGGTTCGTAGTCCTGGTCATAATATCCAGACTATTGTTTTAGAAGCTGCTGACAAAAGCAGAGGATTTGGTTATGTTAGGGCTTCTACATCTTCTGTGCGTAGGATGATACTTCCCATTGAGGAAGTTAATTTAAGGGCAATCTACCATACAGGCTCGCATGGGAGAGTAAAGACTTCATACCAACTTCATTGATGCACAGGACTAACCGCAGGGACATTAGACTTGAGGTTGATGTAGTGAGAGGTCAGAGGACTACTTATGAGACAGAGTTGCAAGAGGTACGCCAGGCTTACCTTAGGTCTGAGGCTCAGAATAAGGCATTGTTGGTGCGACTTGAGACACTGGAGGCTCACATGACTCGTATAGAGTGGCAGCGCCAAAGCGCTAAGGATCGTGCAGTCAGACACATGATGCGTACCCATGTACTAGAGGCCAGAGCTCGGATTGACACGGTGGAGGACACCAGTAGTAGCTGTTAGTTGTACTTTTCATCTCTAGCTATCTTGTATAGTCTACTAAGTTTTATGGGTAATTCCCAGCTAATAGACTCTAGGACGTATTTTCACTTTCTGTACTAAGATCATTTGTGTATCATTTTGTATCGCAAACAAAATTAAGTAGACCTCAACAACTTATGTTATGAAAATATTGAACGGTATGATGTTATGGTTGATTTCATGTTATTACATGTTTTCCATTTTGATTATGGTGTGGTTAACATATTTCACTCATATCGACATGTGAATTATATATCACGTATAGCATTGTGTTCTTTGATTAATTAGAAAATCATGCTATAACAAGACAAAACAAACCACGCCCATGAACTCCAGAAATCCATTCAAGCTATATCATCGGGTATTCAAAGAAACTCATCTAGAAAGACGATGAGCAAAATTCAGAGAGGAATCAGAAGGCCTGTGCAACCTGCACGTGTTTGTACCTATCCTGACTTCATAAAATGCCAACCCTTGAATTTCAAGGGAACTGATGGTGTAGTTGGCTTAAATCAATGGCTCAAAAAGATAGAATCAGTATTCCCCCCCCCCCCCCCCCACATTAGCGGTTGTGCCATTGAAAATCAAGTGAAGTTTGCTACCTGTACTCTGCTAGGTGCTGCATTAACCTGGTGGATATGTCCTTGTGAGAACCTTAGGTCCATATGCTGCCTATGCTATGAACTTGAGGAACTTTCAAGAAAATTGTCGACAAATATTGCTAAATGGTGAATCAAAACTCGAAATTGAACTATGAATCATAAGTCAAGGAAATGACATTGCGTCATGCCTACACTCAGAGTTTCCAAGACTAGCCCGATGTGCACCCAAATTTCTTCTGATAAACTGCAAAGATTGACAAGTATATCAGTAGACTTCCCGATAACATTCATGGGAATGTCATGTCAGCAAGGCCCAAGACTCTTGACTTTGCTATCGAGTTAGCCAACGATCTGATGGACCAGAAACTCTGTACTTATGCGGAAAGGCAGAATGAAAACAAGAGGAAAGCTAATGATTCGTCAAGAAACAACCACCAACAACAATCCCACAAGAGACAAAATGTAGCTACCGGGCTAACTCTGGGCCCTGGTGAAAAGAAGGTTTATACTGGGGACCTACCTCTGTGCACCAAGTGAAATTACCACCACACTGGGCCATGTGCACTCAAGTGTGGAAAATGCAAGAGGTATGACCATGCTACCACTGATTGTCGGGTCAATACCAACAACAACAACAAGAATCAAAAGGCTGGGGCATGCTATGAATGTGGTAACACCGGACACATCAAGAAGAATTGCCCAAAACTGAAGAACCGTGGGAATAACAACGGGAATGGCACAGCTCAAGGAAGAGCTTATGCTTTGGGAGGAAGAGATGCTAGCCCAGACTCTAACGTCATCACAGGTACGTTTCTTACAACCATTATCTATAATTTTAGTTTGAATACTTGGTGCGGATAGGAGCTTTGTATCTAATACCTTTAGTGCCTTGATTGACATTACCCCTACTACATTAGAAAATCATTATGACATAGAATTAGCCGATGGGAAAATCATAGGAGTTAACACCATAATTCGAGGTTGCACTCTAAACTTCATGAATCATCCTTTCAACATCGACTTGATGCCTGTCCCACTCGGTAGTTTTGATGCCATTATTGGGATGGATTGGTTAACAAAGTATCATGGAGTGATCATCTGCGACGAGAAGGTTGTACGTGTGCCTTACGGGCGAGAAATGCTAATCTTTCAAGGAAATAGAAACAACCAAAGGATAGAATCTCGACTGAATATCATTTCGTGCACTAAAGCACAAGGGTATTTGTCAAAGGGATGTGATGTCTTTTTGGCACACATTACTACGAAGGAAGCCAAGGACAAGTCAGAGGAGAAGCGACTTGAGGACGTGCCGATCGTCAGAGACTTTCCTAAAGTTTTTCCTGAAGACTTGCTGGGTATTTCCACCATCTCGAAAGTAGAATTCCAATTGATTTCGGTACCAGGAGGTTTTGGGGGGGGCGGATTGCAACTTAGCACGGCGCTTCAATCTGATTGGGCAACCATCAGAAATAAAGAGCTGGGCGGAACAACTTCAAAACTTTCCGACAAGGGTTTATAAGACCCAGCCTCTCACCCTGGGGAGCTCCGGTTTTGTATTCTCAAGAAGAAAAGACGATCATTCGTATTGCAACGACTATCGTGAGCTAAAACAAGTTAACGTGAAGAACCGTTATACCACTTCCAGAATTGATTGATTGTTCGATCAACTTCAAGGATCGATGTCTACTCAAAAATCGACTTATGATCAGGGTACCATCAGTTGAGAGTTCGCGAAGAAGACATTTCCAAGACCGCGTTTAGAACGAGTTATGGCCATTAAGAATTCTAAGTGATGCCTTTTGGGTTGACAAACGCACCCGTTGTATTCATGGACCTCATACTTGGATAAGTTTGTGATTGTCTTTATCGACGACATATTAATTTATTCTAAGAACAAGGAAGAGCATGAACAACATCTCAAGCTAATCTTGGAACTACTTAAAAAAGAGGAATTGTATGCAAAATTCTTTAAGTGTGAATTTTAGATTCCAAAAGTACAATTTCTCGGACATGTGATTGATAGCAAAGGCATACATGTAGATCCTGCAAAGATCGAGTCGATTAAAGATTGGGCATCTCCTAAGAGTGCAACAGAGATCCGTCAATTTTTAGGACTCGCTGGTTATTACAGAAGGTTCATTGAAGGCTTTTAAAAAATCGCAAAGCCAATGACTAAGCTGACTTAGAAAAATGTGAAGTTTGACTGGGGATAGAAGGAGGAAGCCGCATTTCAATTGATTAAACAAAAGCTGTGTAGCGCACCCATTCTGGCCTTGCCTAAAGGATCAGAAAACTTCATTGTTTATTGCGATGCTTCGCATAAAGGTTTGGGTGCCGTGCTTATGCAAAACGAGAAAGTTATAGCCTATGCTTCTCGACAACTGAAGATCCACGAGAAAAACTACACAAGCAATTTGGAACTTGGTAGCAAATAATGTTTGCTCTATAAGATATGAGACACTACTATATGAAGCAAGTGCACCGTATTTACCGACCACAAAGTTTGCAACTGATTCTGGATCAAAAGAGTTAAAACATGAGACATCACATTGGTTGGAAATTAGCTTAGTGATTACGATTGTGACATTCGTTATCACCCGGGGAAGGCAAACGTTGTTGCTGATGCTTTGAGCAGGAAAGAACGGTCTAAACCTTTAAGGGTTCGAGCCTTAGTCATGACTATTGGTTTGAATCTTCCTAAACAAATCCTAGAAGCTCAAACTAAAGCGTTAAAACCTGAAAACCTCACTGCCGAAGATGTTGGAGGTATGCTCCGACAAGACCTTACAAAGGAAAGACTGAAACCCCGTGCGGACGGAACCTTATGTTTAAACAACAGGAGTTGGTTACCGTGTTATGGCGACTTAAGGACTCTAGTCATGCACGAGTCTCACAAGTCAAAGTATTCTATTCATCCGGGTTCAGATAAAATGTACCAAGACATGAACTGTTTATTGGAGGCCTAACTTAAGGCGCACATTGCCACATATGTTGCTAATGTAGACTTATGCTAAAGTCAAGCAGAAACATCAAAAACCTCTGGTTGATTGACCACCCAAAGATCCAAAATGGAAATGGAGAAATCACCATGGATTGTTCGTATTAAAACTCCCTAAGACGGCAAACGGTTATGACACCATTTGGGTGATCGTTGATCGTCTTACAAAATCTGCTCACTTCCTACCAATGAGGGAAAATGATCCCATGGAGAAATTAATGAAGCTCTACATGAAGGAAGTGGTTACCCGACATGGTGTGCCTGTATCTATCATCTCCGATCGTGATGGTAGATTTACTTCACTATTCTGGCAAGCACTTCATAAGGCTCTGAAATCGATTAGACATGAGTAAAGCCTAACATCCTAAACTGACGTCAAAGTGAAAGAACTATCCAGACTCTAGAAGCATGTTACGCGCACTTGCCGTTGGTTAGACTTTGAAAGAATTTAGAATAACCTATTTACCGTTAGTAAGTCTCATACAAACCGTTACCATACGCAGCATAAAGGCTGCACCCTTTGAAGCACTGTATGGACGAAAGTGTCGATCACCCGTATGTTGGGCAGAAGTTGGAGATGCTCAGCTTACTGGTCCTGCAATAATTCATGAAACCACCGAGAAGATCATCCAAATCAAAAGCAGAATCTAAGCCTCTCGTGACCGGATAAAGACTATGCGAGACATTAGCGTAAGCATGTATTTTCAAGTTGGGACAAAGTCATGTAAAAGGTAACTTGCCTTGAAAGATGTGCGAATTTGGCAAATGGGAGTTAAACCCTATGTATGCGGACCTTTCAAGGTACGAGAGAGTCGAAAACCGGTAGCCGTATAAGCTTGAGCTACCACAACAGTTAAGCCGAGTTCATAACCCGTTTCACGTGTCGAATCTGAAGAATGTAAATGTTCGATAGAATCACTAGGAGATCCATTGGAGGAACTACGGGTTGATGACAAGCTTCATTTTGTGGAAGAGCCAGTGGAAGTTATGGATCGTGAAATCAAGCAATTGAAGAGAAGTCGCATTCCCATCATTAAGGTTAGATGGAACTCTAAACGAGGTCCTGAGTTTACCTGGGAACGTGAGGACCAATTCAAGCAGAAGTATCCACATCTTTTCACCAAGACCGCACCGTCGTCAAGTGCCGCGTCTTAAGCCTTGAGGACAAGGCTCATCTAACGGGGGAGGACTATAACACCCCGTGTTTTTCAGGTCATAATCCGATCTCCATTAATTCATCTTCCCTTTTTATCAATGGGTTTGCGTAATTAGGTCCGTTATTCGTCATTTATTTTATATTCCTCGTCGAGAAAATTTCATGATTTCACTCATTCTACTCTATCAAGAATAAGAGTCATACAAATAAACCACACCAAAAACTTTAAAAACCTTATACATTAGGAAACTAAAAAGAATAGGATAAAGTCCATAAATTTACAATGTAGTAAATTAATTTGTACACTTATTGTATTAAAAACCCCAGCCGAATAAGAGCAAAGAAGGGATAACATAATCTTATCCTAGAATAACCTGTTACCTCTTAAAATCCATCGGTTAAAAGCCCACACTCCTTTTCCTTATAAACCCCAATCCCACGTGAATGCTATAGCTGCCTCTTTTCCAAACGTTGCTTCCCATAAAACCCAAGAATTTTCACCTTTTTTCCACTGTACATTAACCAACATAAACCCAAGAGATTCCTTACCTTAATTGATTCAACACAAGAATGTGACTCAAGAATGAAACACTATGCATGCCTTTTAGGTGTACATAAAGGACCAGGTTGTTTCTTTGAAACTACAGCAACAAACATAACCCAAGTACCTTATACTTCATTATCTTATCTTTGTCTTCCTTGGTTCTCTACTTCTGCTTACTGAATTCGACACACACACACACAATTTTCACCTCTTCATTACCTCCATTAAACCCTAAACCAAATTGTCATTCTTAGGATTTCTGTTGGTTTCATAAGAAGAGGAAGTAAAACCATAAGGATTAAAAGGCTAGTATGGTTGAGTCACAAAAATCCCACACAAACTAGGGTTTTTCCTGTTTTTTTAAAAAATTAGGGTTTTTGTTGGGTTAAGCTCTGGTACACACCTTCTTTTCGCGCGTGTTTCAGTAGAGTTCACACTTTCATTCAATTTTGTTTTAAATTGGCATATTTTCTGCCACTAGTTGTGCTTAGAAAGTTTGTTAAGAACAAAAAGCCTTTCTGTGGTTTCACCTTCTGATGTACACGACATGAACCCAACGACTTGCTATACATGTTTAATGGAAAATAACTTGGGTTGTGGATATGCAATGGTAAATTATTTTTATAATTCAAGTCATGTGTAGCTAGAGGTTAGGACTCGAATAAAAAGAATTTCATGTATACAAAATTTTTAAAAACAACCAGAACGCATCTTACACCAGACTTTGCAGTACACTTATCCGACCGTTAAACACGTAAGACCTATAGAACGACTTAAATACTTCCAAAAATAGGACGGGATCGAAGATCATTTTTCCCCTGAAATTACTAAATTCATCTAGAAAATAAAGATATAGGACGCCCAACAGTTAAGTACTGCTGTCACGCAAGTTAATACTACGGACAACATCGACACCCCTTACTTTAAGCCTTATTTTGACCCACTTAGACTTAGGCGTAGACAGAACAAGTAGGGGCATTTCATAGTCGACATGGCATGTTGTATTTAGCAACTTGAATCACGAAACAAAGTTAGTACTACTGTCACGCAGTTAATACTGCTGACAGACAGCTCGACACCCCCAACTTTAGCTTCATTTTTTACCACGATATCGACCTCTGCCCCCAAAACTTATAAAAGGTGAATCATAGTAGACCTGGCCTAGTTTTTAAAAGTGTTTTTACTTTGCCCTAACGTTAAGTAACGAATTAGAAAATTGCTTTCAAAAGTCTGACCATGTAAACACCATGAGCTAAAATGACCAATTTATTTTCTAAGTATAAAAACTGCCAAGCAACCCATACATGTTTAGCCTCATTTTTAACGCGTAAAACGACATTTCTAGACAAAGTTCACTTAACGACTATTGTAGACGACCTAACTGAGATTACAAAATATGTTTTTTATACTTTCATATAACCATGCTAACAAACCTAGATTAAATTATAAAGACTATGCGACACCTTATTAATAACTAAGTAATATGTAAGTTAACCTCAAAAATAACTTCTAAACATTTCGGACTAATTAAATTCTCAATACAATAGAGAACCAAACCAAGGGCTGACCTCAACTAATGAATTAAAGTATATGCAACCGAGTTTCTTAAAAGACCGAAGTCGTAATTTATATACTTATATTTTAGCCGCGTTGACCCGATAAAGTTGACCGTTTTTAAAATGAGGAATTGTTTTCAAATATCGTTAATTCAAATATATTTCAAGCACACACTAGGGACAAGATTGCAAGTATTTATATTATTATTTTTCCGTTTAGTGAATATGTATTATTTATTCATAGGTTGCGGATAAAGTCTTTTGCATCGTTTTTCGTGCCACTGCTTTGCTTCTACATTATCATACAAATGTGAGTTAATAACCCCACTTTATACTATTTAAATCATTTATCAAATCTTTGAGAGGGATGAGATCATGTTTCTAGTATTACAAAATGGAAGCAAAGTAAATTTAAATTCAAATATTACGAGTTTGCCTAAGTACTATAACCCACTAAGCCATTATCAAGAAACTGATCAATTGCATAGGATTCGTTTATTAATTACAGTTATGGTTGGGAGCGCGAATGAAATGATAATTCTATTTGGATTAACAATCCCCGGTCGCAAGTACGCTTGCTAGTTTACCGGTTGTCGGTAAAACGAACGATCGTATAACCATTGAAATCATGGAATGTAATAGGTTTGAACATCTACATGGCAAAGTCATTTATGTGAATTTGATATACATTCATTATTTCGCTTCGTGTCCCATGAGCTTAGTGCAGTTCGTAATACATTTTTGGATATATGTATTTTTTACTTTTATTAAACAGGGAAATCTTCTATCGGCTTTCATTAAATTTATAAACCTATAGATATTCACCAACATTTATTGGTTCTGACAGTTTAAACATTTTTCTCAGGACAATAAGGTACAAGTCACGGATACATTGGATGGTCGTCATTGAAGTCACTTTATCATAAAGATATGCATGCATTACATTTTGGGAATACTGTTATGTTGTGAAACCTTTATTTTTCCAAGTCAAACCAGTTAAGCCCATGAGCTTTTGTAACGAACCATTTATGAAATCCAATGTATCAGTTTTTAAACGACCCTTATAATGTTTGTTCTCATATTTTGTGCTATTGAGCTATGAAGTAATACCCCCGGAACATCATATTCCGTTGTGGCCCATTTTGGGGGTGTTACAGTCTGGATACGACTCAGGAAGATTTGTTCATCATTTTTCCTAAAGTGATTTTCATTTCTTAACGGAATACTTCTTATATTATTTGATAATTGGTATTTTAGTTATATATATATTATATATACTATTATATTCAAATCAATTTTTGGCGCCGTTGCCGGGGAAGTGTGTATCGAATATCGCGTTGAAGTTTGAAGATTAGTGTTTTGAAGACCCTTCCTCGTGAAGTTATCATTTTATTATTTTCTTTTATATAAAACTAAAAAAAATACAAAAAAATTTATTTTTCTTGATTTATTTTCGTAGATTTATTAGAAAAATCAAAAATACTTTTCCTAAAGTATTAAAAAAACCAAAAAAAATTAAAAAACAACAAAAATACAAACCCACCCGTTTTTTTTGTTTTTTTTTTTGTTTGGGTGTTTCCCCACTGTGAAATCGGCTCACTTTTAGATTACAAACTTTAAGAGAGGTTTAAGGAGGGTTGATCCTCCGAAAGGAGAAGGTTTTTAAAACGCTTCGCGCTTACCCGCTCCTCCGCTTCTTTGTGCGTTTTCTAAAGAGCTACCTTACACTTGTTCGATTATCGGTTACAAAAATATTTTTCTTTTTATTTTTCTTATTTTTAGTGCATGCGCACCCGCTCTTCATCGAATTTATTTGCCGAATCTTCCACGACTCTAAAACGTCGTAATCGTAGACGTTCTAAGAAAAGAGTCGAACCATTTTCTCTTGAAGAGACTTCTGTAGTTACAACGGCCGATCAACGTACTATGGCAAAATTACTCCAAGCACCCACCGAGGGTTACGGAGATGCTATCGTTACTCCCGCTATTCTCGCGGAGAATTTTGAGCTTAAACATGTACTTCTAAATCTTGTAACTTCAAAACAATTTTATGAATTTGAGAAAGAAGATCCTCATGTTCACATTCGTTGGTTTAATAAGATTACTTCCACAATTAAGTATAAAGATGTGCCTAATTCGTCGATTAAGCTTATGCTTTTTCCATTTTCTATCGAGGGGGCAGCCCGGATTTGGCTTGAAAAAGAACCCCCTCGTTCTATTCTTACTTGGAAAGATCTTGTTTCCAAGTTTATTAACCAATTCTTTCCTCTTTCCAAAACTACAAATCTCTGAAATGAAATCACAAATTTTCAACAAAAGTTTGAGGAAACGTTTTATGAGGCATAGGACCGTTTCAAGGATCTCCTTCGTGCATGCCCACATAACGGTTTTACAGAATTACATATACTTGATACTTTCTACAATGCTTTAAACCCAACCGATCAAGATTCCTTGAATGCCGCCGCCGGTGGTAATCTTTTGACTAAAACTCCTCGAGATGCTTTGAAAATTATCGAAAATAAGTCGAAAGTTCGCAACTTACGAAATAAACCGGTTGTTTCCAAGAGTGCTAATACCTCTTCTTCTACCACGGCATGTCCATTGGAAATGGCCGCTCTTACTGATGTCGTTAATGTTATGCTTCGTCATGTTAAGACCTCGCCTTCAGAGACCGTTGAAGAAATTTTTGAAAGTTGTGTTACTTGTGGGGGACCGCATCCCTACTATGAGTGTCTTGCCGCCGATGGCAACACTTTTAATGCTTTTGCATCCGCATCAACCTATAATCAGAATCAAGGATATCGTCCTTAAGGAGACCCGAATTCTCGTGCAAGCAATCAAATGGGACCACTTGGTTTTCCTCCCGTGCAGAATAATCAAAATCGTTTCAATCAAAATCAAAGTTATAATCAAACCGAGGAAATAATTTCAATCAAGGTAATCAGAATTATCAAGCACCGCCTTAAAATGGACCTTCAAACGATCTCTCGAGCTACATGAAGGCAAATGACGTTAATATGAGAGTAATGAAAAATCAAATAACCAGTATGAGTTCGAAATTAAAGAAAGAGATGGATACTACGTTGACTAGATAAAACAATGCGTTCAAGAATGAGTTAAGAAATGAATTAACGAATGATATTAAGAACATGATGAGTAGTTTTTTTCAAACCGCTTCTTCTTCGGGTTCGGGTTCACTTCCTAGCAACACCGTTGCTAACCTGAGAGGTGACTTAAAAGCAATCACCACACGAAGTGGTGTTTCTTATGATGGGCCTCCAAATCCACCTCTTCCCAAGGTGGTGGAACGGGTACCAGAGGTGACAAAGGATACGGTGCAACCGAGAACCGAAAACATCCAACCTCTGGTAGTCTAAACTCACGTTCTAACCATTTGATGAGCCTGTTGTTGCTCCTAAGCCTAAACCGTTTATACCTTATCCTTTAAGAGCTAACAAGCAAAAGCTCCGTGAAAAAGATGATAACCTAGCTTCAAAATTTGTTGTAATCTTTTAGGAATTACATTTCGAGCTTAGTTTCGTGGATGCTCTTCTACATATGCCAAAATTTTCTTCAATGTTTAAAAGTCTCAATAACAAAGAAAAATTGTTTGACTTAGCCAAAACACCAGTGAATGAGAATTGTTCGGCGGTTATCCTAAAAAAGTTGCTCGGAAAACTTGGAGACCCCGACAAGTTTCTTATTCCATGTGATTTTCTGAAGATAGTTGAATGCTTGGCCTTGGCCGATATTGGTGCAAGCATCAACTTGATGCCTCTTTCCATATGGAAGAAGATCTCACTCCCCGAACTTACTCCTACTCGAATGATTCTT